>CAXITT010000018.1:1177509-1199294 GCA_964033795.1 Lymnaea stagnalis
GAAACAACGTTTGGTAGAATGGAATATAGGAAACAACGTTTGGTAGAATGGATTAGAGGAAACAACGTTTGGTAGAATGGAATATAGGAAACAACGTTTGGTAGAATGGAATAGAGGAAACAACGTTTGGTAGAATGGATTAGAGGAAACAACGTTTGGTAGAATGGAATAGAGGAAACAACGTTTGGTAGAATGGAATAGAGGAAACAACGTTTGGTAGAATGGAATAGAGGAAACAACGTTTGGTAAAATGGAATATAGGAAACAACGTTTGGTAGAATGGAATAGAGGAAACAACGTTTGGTAGAATGGAATAGAGGAAACAACGTTTGGTAGAATGGAATAGAGGAAACAACGTTTGGTAGAATGGAATATAGGAAACAACGTTTGGTAGAATGGAATAGAGGAAACAACGTTTGGTAGAATGGAATAGAGGAAACAACGTTTGGTAGAATGGAATAGAGGAAACAACGTTTGGTAGAATGGAATATAGGAAACAACGTTTGGTAGAATGGATTAGAGGAAACAACGTTTGGTAGAATGGAATAGAGGAAACAATTAAATGTGCACTTGGAGACGGTCTACATTTCAAAATGTCGGAATTCTTCCTTTTTTAAATTCAGAGAGGCATTAACACGAATCAGTTGTTTTTTTTTGTTTGTGTTTTTGTTTTTTTTTGGTGTGTTTTTTTTGTGTTGTTGTTTTTTGTTTGTTTGTTGGTTGTTTTTTTTTTGTTGTTGTTGTTTTTTATTTTGGGGGGTGGGGGTGGGGGGGTTAATGTACTGGTGAAATCAAGATGCAATTCTGCATTGACATTGAGGTTGTTGTTTTTGCTTGGTTGTTCTTTTGTTTTTGATTTGTTTGTTTTCTTTTGTTGTTATGTTTCAAACAAGTTGATAGCTCCACCGTCAACGTCTGCCTCATTGATTTAGACCACTATTTCCGGTTGAAAGGGTTTATTCCAAAAAAGAACCAATGCCCTTCGCCTTTAATAAGGCAGTATGGCCATGGACTGTAACACTTTAACATGGCAGTACGGCCATGGACTGTAACACTAGCACTTTAACTCTCTGCCCCAAGTGTTTTCATCAAGTTAAAAATAATGCAGTTGGAATAAAAGAAAAATTTATACTCAAATTTCCAAAAAGAAAAAAAAAATTGTTACTCACATGATTTGTTCGGTAATGATTACATTCATTTCTTAGAAGTTTCATGATGGACAGACGGACAAATGGCAAAGCTAAACAAATTTCTTTAATATACTAACAAAAATAAAACAACACTTATTGTTGGACACCTAGAAAAAGGTTTAACTATCGGAATGTGTCAACGAAATTCATTTTTTTGAAAAATTATTTTAACTAATGGTAATATCTGTATTGTAGTAATTTTGCAAGTATAGAAAGAAATACTATAATTTGGAAGCGATTATTCTTGGAACCTAACTTAGCAGCGTATTGATTTTTGTAAAAATCCCTCCCCCCTGCCCTCTTCCCCTACCCCCCGCTAATTTTAATCATTTGGAATAAACAAATTTGAAATAAATGGATTTGAAAAATATAAACTCGTCATGAGATTGAAAGTCTTGTAGTGAAAGAATACAAAGCTGCATTTGGTGTAGAAATGTAGTCGACTCCCCTCCTGCCAACTTCGCTCTCCCTCATCTTGTTAGAGTGCATTGACATCATGTCATGAAAACTTGTTAGAGTGCATTGACGTCCTGTCCTGACAACTTGTTAGAGCTCATTGACATCACGTCCTGACCAATTGTTAGAGTGCATTGACGTCGTTTCCTGATAACTTGTTTAGACTGCATTGGGGTCTCGTCCTGACAACTTGTTAGAGTGCATTGACGTCATGTCCTGATAACTTGTCAGAGTGCATTGAACCCATATCATATCCTGACAACTTGTTAGAGTGCATTAACGTCATGTCCTGACAACTTGTTCGAGTGCATTGACGTCATGTCCTGACAAGCTGTTGGAGTGCGTCGAAGTCATATCCTTACAACTTGTTAGGCGGTAGTAAGGGGAAGTGACTGCAATCAAGTTAGCAATCTAGCACGTGAATGAAACCCAAGTGTTTTTTTTTTACATTTAATTCGTAATTTACCGTTGTTTGTTGGCTGCTGTAGGCTTCTAGCCCACACGTTCGTTGTTTGTTGGCTGCTGTAGGCTTCTTGCTCACACGTTCGTTGTTTGTTGGCTGCTGTAGGCTTCTTGCCCACACGTTCGTTGTTTGTTGGCTGCTGTAGGCTTCTTGCCCACACGTTCGTTGTTTGTTGGCTGTTGTAGGCTTCTAGCCCACACGTTCGTTGTTTGTTGGCTGCTGTAGGCTTCTTGCCCACACGTTCGTTGTTTGTTGGCTGCTGTAGGCTTCTTGACCACACGTTCGTTGTTTGTTTGCTGCTGTAGGCTTCTAGCCCACACGTTCGTTGTTTTTTGGCTGCTGTTGGCTTCTAGCCCACACGTTCGTTGTTTGTTTGCTGCTGTAGGCTTCTAGCCCACACGTTCGTTGTTTGTTTGCTGCTGTAGGCTTCTAGCCCACACGTTCGTTGTTTGTTGGCTGCTGTAGGCTTCTAGCCCACACGTTCGTTGTTTTTTGGCTGCTGTAGGCTTCTAGCCCACACGTTCGTTGTTTGTTTGCTGCTGTAGGCTTCTAGCCCACACGTTCGTTGTTTGTTGGCTGCTGTAGGCTTCTAGCCCACACGTTCGTTGTTTGTTTGCTGCTGTAGGCTTCTAGCCCACACGTTCGTTGTTTGTTGGCTGCTGTAATCTTCTAGCCCACACGTTCGTTGTTTGTTTGCTGCTGTAGGCTTCTAGCCACACGTTCGTTGTTTGTTTGCTGCTGTAGGCTTCTAGCCCACACGTTCGTTGTTTGTTGGCTGCTGTAGACTTCTTGCCCACACGTTCGTTGTTTTTTGGCTGCTGTAGGCTTCTAGCCCACACGTTTGTTGTTTGTTTGCTGCTGTAGGCTTCTAACCCACACGTTCGTTGTTTGTTTGCTGCTGTAGGATTCTAGCCCACACGTTCGTTGTTTGTTGGCTGCTGTAGACTTCTAGCCCACACGTTCGTTGTTTTGTTGCGTTGTTGTTGTTTTTTTTTCAGGTCTCCCCTACTTTATTTCACTCATTCGTAACTCTAGAGAACACTGACGCTCTGTCCTGACAACATGCTAGAGTGCATTGTGTCCAATAATTATGCTTAAAATGAGGTGTTGTTTATGTTTAAACTGAAATTTAAACGCATATAAAAGTGCATTGAAATGAGACGGAATAAAATGAAACGCAAAGCTGTCTGGCAAATATGTCAACCCGAACAAAAAGTTTACAAAACATCTCTCTTTGGGTTGAGTTAAAGATCAATAATGTCCTTGACACAAGACAAATGACGATATTTTGTCCAGATGGGGACAAGAAACCAGAGAAAAATCGTTTCCTTTCCAAACCAGGTGAGTGATCTGAAAGTGACGGAGACATTAGCTACTGAAAGAGAGTTGGGGGGGGGGTAATGATTGACCACCGTGGACTTCAGGGGCCGGGAGACATTTTTCTTTTTGTTTATTCAAGTAGTCATTACCCCCTTATATGGAAATGGGGGGGGGGGGGAATAACACACTATTTGAAACCATAATGGCTTATTGAGTCTCCACAGGGAATGCAATTTCTTTTATAGTAATGTAGTTTGCTTCTGGTGCGTTCTGCTTCCTCTTCAAAAGCGACACCTCCATTTCACGTTATAAATTAATATTACTGCTCGGAAATAGGCAGTCACGCGGCGAGCTTCGTGTGAGGCGTGTGAGATTCGGTAAATAGGTTGTAGTTGGTGTTTTTTCTTGAGTTGTGGGAGGGGAGGTGGGCGCGACTATTATTCAGTGCTGTTATTGTTGTTATTGTTCGTGTTCCTCTTTCAAACCAAGAGCTTCGTAGGTCACGTCTGAAATAAGAGTTAGCTTCTCCTTTTCTATCATATGCCACGAAATCTACTGCCCTATGTCGTAGGTGAGAGTGTGTTGCCTTCTTCAGCCGTTTGTGCCCAGAAATAACCCACTGATAGGAACAGGCAGTTCCCGGATGACGTTATACAAACAAAAGGACCCGTCTACAGAGCGGTTAATGTCTTTAATTTTATAAAAAAGACTTACAACAAAATATGTTGATATATATTTTTCTTTATGAAGGGGTTTTTTTTTGTGTCACTATTGTTTCAGATTTTTTGTGTCTGGGGCAGCACACCACACTTCACTGAGTTGCGCCAGTAAGTCTTTTCTCTTGCCTGGTACAGCGGGTAGTCTTCGTTATACTGCCACTGTTGTCTCGTAAGTCTTTTGTCTTGCCTGGTACAGCGGGTAGTCTTCGTTATACTGCCACTGTTGTCTCGTAAGTCTTTTGTCTTGCCTGGTACAGCAGGTAGTCTTCGTTATACAGCCACTGTTGTCTCGTAAGTCTTTTGTCTTGCCTGGTACAGCGGGTAGTCTTCGTTATACTGCGACTGTTGTCTCGTAAGTCTTTGTAATAAAATAAACGAAGGTTGTTTTCTTCTAAATCAACGGTTATGTTTAAACATCGTTATTTTTAGTGAGCCTATGTGGCTGTTGCAATGCAGTTTGCTATGTGGCTGTTGCAATGCAGTTTGCTATGTGGCTGTTGCAGTGCAGTTTGCTATGTGGCTGTTGCAATGCAGTGTGCTATGTGGCTGTTGCAGTGCAGTTTGCTATGTGGCTGTTGCAGTGCAGTTTGCTATGTGGCTGTTGCAATGCAGTTTGCTATGTGGCTGTTGCAATGCAGTTTGCTATGTGGCTGTTGCAATGCAGTTTGCTATGTGGCTGTTGCAATGCAGTTTGCTATGTGGCTGTTGCAATGCAGTTTGTTATGTGGCTGTTGCAATGCAGTTTGCTATGTGGCTGTTGCAATGCAGTTTGCTATGTGGCTGTTGCAGTGCAGTTTGCTATGTGGCTGTTGCAATGCAGTTTGCTATGTGGCTGTTTCAATGCAGTTTGCTATGTGGCTGTTGCAATGCAGTTTGCTATGTGGCTGTTGCAATGCAGTTTGTTATGTGGCTGTTGCAATGCAGTTTGCTATGTGGCTGTTGCAATGCAGTTTGCTATGTGGCTGTTGCAATGCAGTTTGCTATGTGGCTTTTGCAATGCAGTTTGCATTGGTGACTTTTTCAGGTATTGGATGCTCCAATGGGAACAAATCGAAATACTAAAGGCGAATCGGGAAAACCGAACGTCATTGACTATAGCGGGACATCCTTGAGAGAAAGAGTATATAATATCTGTGACAGTATGACTGGACGTCATGAGTATTTTTTATTCATGAAAGTTTTTGAACGTATATGCGTGGAACTCTGGAATGAGTGATCTTTGATGTAGAAGTATAAAAAGGTTGTAGAAGGTCAAAATAAAGTCGGTTGTTACACTGAACACTGAAGAGTTAGCATCCTTCATTTCTATTACAACACTGAAGAGTGAGCATCCTTCATTTCTATTACAACACTGAAGAGTGAGCATCCTTCATTTCTATTACATGGTGTCAGAATGGAACAACTACGCCCACCACAAGAGCTGGATTTAAGTGGGAATGTTGCTGTCCAGTGGAGAAGATTCAAACAGTCGTTTGACATTCACAAAACAACCAGTGGGCTTGATACGAAGAGAAAGGAAGTGCAGAGCATGACTCTGTTACATGTGATAGGACGGGAGGCCGTGGAAATATTCAATACTTTCCAGTGGACTAGCCAAGAATGTGAACATTGTGACATAGCTACTTCTTTTCACACGGTTGACTGGATTTTGAAAAAGTTTAAGAGGTACTGTTCACCCAGGAAAAATGTGACCATTGAAAAACATGTGTTTTTTCAAGAAATGAAAGTGAATGAGAAACGTTTGATTGTTTTTTTAACTGACCTCAAACTCAAGGCAGAGTCGTGTGAATTCGAAAGTCTTACAGACTCGTTGATAAAGGACAGAATTGTAGGAGGCATTAAGAGTGACAACGTCAGAGCTAGACTATTTAGAGAATCTTACCCTCATTAAGGCAGAAAACATATGCAGGGCAGCGGAGACAATGAAGTGGCAGCTCAAGATAATGAATGAAGAACGTGGTGTACAGGCAGTGACATCAGATTCAGGGAGATCAAGAAGACCACGTGCAAATACAAATTGCAACTATTGTGGCAAGCAACATCCACCAAGAAAATGTCCAGCATATGGTCAATTATGTCACAACTGTGGCAAACAGAATCATTTTTCCTCTGTATGAAGGTCTATTAGAGTTGTCACTTCACAATCAGAAGATAACGTTAGAGTCAGTGAAGAAAAGTTCTTCATCGGTAATGTTTCCCTAAACAACATACTTAGCAATGAGTGGAGATCTGTAGTGACTCTTGAGGGGAGACAAATAACCTTCACACTGGATACTGGAGCACAGGTGAACATTCTCCCATATAGACTGTTTAGTCAATTTCGAAAGAAAGGACTTCTGAAGTCAACTGTAAGGCTTACGAAATACAGGGGTGAACGATTGTCTGTTGTCGGCAAGGCATTGATCAAATGAGCAGTAGAGGAAAAAACTGAGATGTTGGATTTCAAATTGTAAAAACCCAATCCAAGCCAATCATGGGACTGCCAGGTTGCCAGCAACTCAATCTTATCAAAAGAGTGGATGTTATTGGAGATGAAACATTGTCCTCTTATGCAGATGTTTTCAGTGGTCTTGGTTCCATGGAAGAGGAGTAAGAAATCAAAATTGACCCACTTATTAGGCCAGTGGTACATGCTGCTAGAAAAGTTCCAGCGGCGTTGTGAGATGACCTCAAGAAAGAACTTGAGCGCATGGAAAATGAAGGTGTCATTGAGAAAGTGGATCATCCCACGGCATGGGTCAACTCGCTGGTTATTGTTTTAAAAAAAGGCGGTGGTTTAAGGATCTGTCTTGATCCTAGAGACCTTAACACTGCCATTCAACGGGAACATTACCAATTACCCACCATTGTCTTGATCCTAGAGACCTTAACACTACCATTCAACGGGAACATTACCAATTACCCACCATTGTCTTGATCCTAGAGACCTTAACACTGCCATTCAACGGGAACATTACCAATTACCCACCATTGAAGAAATATCTAGCAGACTTGGTGGTAGCAAAATATTCACTGTGTTGGATGCAAACTCAGCTTTTTGGCAAATTAGACTTGAAAAAAATTGTACAGATCTAATAACCTTCAATACACCTTTTGGAAGGTACACGTTTATGAGACTACCATTCGGGCTCAATTCTTCTGCAGAAGTATTTGCTAAAAGGTTCCACCAGGTTTTTGAAAATATTCCAGGTGTTGAAACTTACATGGACGAAATTCTGATATCTGCCAGAACTATGGAAGAACTTGATAAAAGATTGAAGAAAGTACTCGATACAGCCAGAGAAAAGGGATAAAATTGAAACCATCAAAATGCTGTTTGAGGGTCAATGAAGTAAAATTTCTACGACACATTATTACGGATAGGGGAATTAGACCTGATAACTCTAAAATTGAGGCGCTCCAGTCCATGCCATGTCACTCAAATCGCAAAGAGTTGGAACGATTTTTAGGAATGGATAATTATTTTGGAAAATGTGTCCCAAATCTAACAGATATAACTGCACCCCTGCGAGAGTTGATCAAACAAGATAACGAGTGGGTGTTGCTTGAACAACATCAAAATGCAGTGGATCAATTAAAAAATGTAATCACATCAGCTCCAGTGCTAGCGTTTTATGATGTATCAAAGCCAGTCAAGGTGTCAGTGGATGCTTCGCAAGAAGGACTTGGAGCAGTATTAATTCAAAGTGAGAGACCGGTGGCTTATGCATCTAGGTCTTTAACAGAATGTGAAAAAAAGATATGCTCAGATAGAAAAAGAAATGCTTGCCGTAGTATTTGGAGTTGAACATTTTCATTACTATGTCTATGGGCGCCAGGTCACTGTAGAGACAGATCACAAGCCACTGGAAGTGATCATCAAAAAGCCTTCTTCATCTGCACCACCCAGGCTTCAGAGGATGCTTCTACGACTCATGAAATATGAAATCATTCTTAAATACAAGCCTGGTAAAGAAATGTTTATCCCAGACACCCTCTCACGAGCATCCCTACCAAGACATTATCCATCAAGTGATGACTGGGATGCACAGGTTCATCTAATAGTCAATAGTCTACCTCTTTCAGATGAAAAAATGAAATTATTTCAACAAGAAACAGCGAATGATGCAACTCTGAGACTTTTAAGGCAACATATTTTAGCCGGTTGGCCAGATAGAAGATCTGAGATTCCACAAGAAATAAGAATGTATACTGGATTCAAAGAAGAACTAAGTGAAAGCCATGGTTTACTTTTCAAAGGAGAGCGAATTATAGTTCTAAAACTACTGCAGAAAGAAATGCTCAAGAGACTTCATCAGGGACATTTGGGGCGTGATAAATGTTTGGCTACAGCAAAGGAAGTACTTTTCTGGCCGGGAATGACATCACAGATCATAGACCTTGTATCTAACTGCTCAGTATGCAGTGAGTATCAAAGATCCCAGCAAAAAAATCCCATGATAGCCCATGAAATCCCCTCGCTTCCTTGGGAAAAGGTAGGAGTTGACAGTGTCCATTATACTGGAAAGAACTATTTACTTCTCGTTGATTACTACAGCAGATTCTTTGAAATTAGTCTAATTCCGTCTCTCAAAGCTTCTGGTGTAATTATTCATATGAAGTCCCAGTTTGCACGCCATGGCATTCCAAGAGAAGTAATTAGTGACAATGGACCCCAATTTTCCGGTGAAGAGTTTAGCGATTTCTCAAAACAGTGGGGCTTTAGTCACATCACTTCAAGTCCCAGATACCCACAGTCCAATGACATGGCTGAAAGAGCAGCCCAGACAGTAAAGACATTTTTAAAGAAAGCTCAAGCGTCGGGCCAAGATCCATATATTGCCTTGTTGCAGTTTAGAAACGCTCCATGCCCTGATGGACCCTCCCCTGCCCGGCTACTCATGGGCCGACGCCTAAGATCAACTCTTCCAGCTACTGATGCCTACCTAAAGCCAAAAGTTCCAAACCCAAAAGAAATGGCCAACATCTGGAATAAAAGAAAAATGATCAAGGAAGATATTACAACAAGACAGCGAAAATGACAGGCCATCCACAAATTCAGCCTGGTACCAATATATATGCATGCAGAATAAGCCTCAAAGCTCATGGAAGCCAGCAGTAGTTGTCTCAAGAGCATCCACACCAAGGTCATACGTTGTCAAAACGCCAGATGGGATGACATATCGACGAAATCAGAATATGTTAAAATAGACAAAGAGGCAAAGCAGTACACCAGATTAATTTGAACTGGACTGTCCTGATACAACACATGAACCACAACTCACAAACCCAGAGGTTGTAAAAGAGACTATGGTGAAAATATGTCTACCAAGTGTCATAAATCCTCTTCCAGCACAACGTATTCCAGCACATTTGGTGACAAGATATGGCAGGCAAGTGAAACCACCAAGACGCTTCCTTGATAGAGACATGTAATACGTACAGTGTCATGCAATGCAAATTGAGTTATTTGTGCATACAAAGTATTGAATAGTGTTTTAGTATTACTATTGATTTAGTGATGCATGCAGGCCATTTTCTTGATTGACTATTGCTTGTATTGTTAAGAGGGAGATGTGACAGTATGACTGGACGTCATGAGTTGTTTCTATTCATGAAAGTTTTTGAACGTAAATGCGTGGACATCTGGAATGAGTGATCTTTTATGTAGAAGTATAAAAAGGTTGTAAAAGGTCAAAATAAAGTCAGTTGTTACACGAACACTGAAGAGTGAGCATCATTCATTTCTATTACAATGTCCACGCCGGCAGAAGAAACACTCCCACTGCAAGAGGAGACGCTGCTGTCGTTTTACCCTGCATATGGTGCATCCGAAAATGGCAATTTTACGTAATAAATCCATCCCATGTAGGCTTTGTAACCCACGGTGCCATCCTTTGTATTTCTATTATGGGGATTCAGGATGGACAACAGATCGGAAGAAAACTGTTGGTCAAGGAAATATGGCACAGCTTCAATGGTATTTTGCCATTCGTTATGGAAATATTAACCAGTTTCTTCCTCAGCCAAGGAAATCTGTCTCACAAATTCATAGTTGATGCCTTTTGCAAAAAAAGCTTGAATTGTTTTCTTAATTTTAAAAACAATTTTATGCAATGTTTTTCGCATAGATCCTTCCTTAAACGTAATATCAAGCAATGTGGGGTGGTGCTGAAAATTTCACAAACCATTCATACAAGAAACGCACTTTAGAAGAATCCGAATAAATGCACGCCCTCTCCCCCACACACACAAGGCTCGCGATAACACATTTTTTTCCACGCCCCTGAACTGAATTAATATTCTAATGTCCCACCAGCTTTCACACCTCAGATTTATTTCACCAACTATTCCAGAAAAACTACGAAAATAATGTTTTTAAAAATCTCAATTAGTGTCATTATCGGGAATTTCATTTCGTGAAATCACTGTCATTATATTTCCTTTTATCTTTCCCGTGAAAAGAAGAAAAAAACTTATTTTAGGGGGGTGTGGCTGAACATTTGTTGTGATAGGCAACAGCTCTATGTGCCAAGTTTCAGCGCGATAGTTTGAAGGAAAATGGGTCAATTAGGCGTCCGAAGGTTTTTCCACGAAACCACAAACAAACGCGAAGTTAACATAAATGATTTCAAAATATTTAAAATTGGAAAATGCCGATCAAAAATATATTTTTTTTTTTTTAAATTGCGTTAAATGTGTATATAAGATCATTAAAAATAAATTTGTGAACAATCTATTTGAAGATATTATGTAGGTACTTTTCAAGGGGAAAGAAACAATTGGTGGTGGGGTGGCTTACATTTTAATATGAGTGTGTCCAGAGACGATTATGTTGCAGATTGCACTTTGGTCTAGATAGTAATGTAAAATTAGATCACGATATTTTTAAATACACGGAAATAAGGCATGAATTATGTTTTAAATGAAATTACAGGGTAAAAAAGGTTTGGACATTAGAATAGTATGATAGTTCAGGGTTAGGACATTAGAATGCTATACTAGTTGACGGTTATGACACTAAAATAGTATGTCAGATGGGGGTTTGCAAATTAAAATAGTATGATAGTTCACGGTTTGGACATTAGAATAGTATGATAGATCAGGGTTTGGAAATCAACATAATATGAGAGTTCGGGGTTTAGACATTATAATAGTACGACAATTCAGAGGTATGACATTAGAATAGTATGATAGTTCAGGGTTATGATATTAGAATAGTTTGGTAATTCAGGGTTTGGACATTATAACAATATTATCTTTAAGGTTTATGACATTAGAATGGTATGATAGTTTAGAGTTTTAGAATTGAAATAGTATGATAATTTAGGGTTTGGAAATTAGACTAGTTTGATAGTTCAGGGTTTTGACAGTAGTATAGTCCAAAGTCCATTAGTATTGAACATTAAAATAGTATGATAGTCCAGGGTTTTGACATTAGAATAGTAGGGTAGTTCAGGAATTGGACTTTATAATAATATTTTAGTTCAAGGTTATGACAGGAGAGAATGATAGTTCCGGTTACGGGCGTTTAAATAACATGATATTTCAGGGTTTTGAACTTAATCTAGTATGATAGTTTAGGGTTATAAAATAATAATAATATTATAGTTAAGAGTTATGACATTAGAATAGTATGATAGTTCATGATTTCGAAATTAGAATACCATGATAGTCGGGATTTGGACATTAGCATAGTATCATATTTCAGGGTTTGGACATTATACTAATATTATAGTTCAAGGTTATGATATTAGAATGGTATGATAGTTCAGGGTTAGGAAATTACAATAGTATGATTGTTCAGTGTTTGAACATTAGAATAGTATAATAGTTCAGGGTTTTGACATTAGAATAGTATAATAGTTCAGGGTTTGGACTTTAGAATTGTATGATATTTCAGGGTTTTGACATTAGAATAGTAAGATAGTTCAGGATTTGGTTATTAGAATATTATAATAGTTCAGGGTTTAAACATTAGAGCAGTATGGTAGTTTACGGTTGGGCCAAAAGGGCGCCATGGTGTTATCATGAGTGTTACTATTCGGCGGTGCTTTATTAATGTTTATGAAAATTTAAATAAAATATTTGTGTAGGGGTAATAGACCTTCTTTCAAAATATATGAATATGTGTTACATCAGTGTCAGATGTAACAGTTTAACTTCGTTGATACCTTGTGTGCACATTTACATAAGTATGTCAATACCTAAAAATTTAATTTCGTTTGACAGAGAAAACTAGAATATATATATTACACAGATAAAAACTAAAACATTTTGAAATATTGTCTCCAGCTAAAAAAAAAAAAATCTAGGCATTTGCTCTTGGTTTTTTTAGTGACCACTGAAGGAACCAACATTAATCCCTTTCATGTGTACATTGCAGTGTCCAAGATAAAGACGTCTTTCATTAAGGCAAAAAAAAAAAAAAATCCAGATGAGAATGTCCGAAATACATTGACGTGACATCAGTCAGCCGTGCTGCTTGTAGGCTGTTAGCATATTGCTGAGTTCAGCAGAAAAGTTCTGAGCTCGGGGCTTGACAAGAAAAATTGTTCATCACTTATCCCAATTAACTGGTTCTAAATTCAGTATCATGCATCAGTTCACGGACTTAACCATGCAATAAAGATTACAGCTGTCAGCCAAGGCTCAGTTTTGGTGACTCCAAACTTCTCTTTCAAAAGATTTTTTTTCATTACAATCCATCGCTAATATAAAATGTTTCATGGGGCCAAGTTTACTGTGAAGTTGTGGTGAGTAAATTTTCAATGGATCAAACAATGATTTCTGTTTCACGTTCTACCAAAAACAACAATGGGCGCAGATCTAAAGGGCCACAACTTCCCTTCACAGTGGTTGTTTACATCATGACTGTTTCACTAGCAAAATAACAGATTTAATGTTTCAGTTGTTTTCTGAGCATTTGATCACTTGTTCCAGCTGTGTTCTGAGCATTTGATCACTTGTTACATGGTAACAAGGGGAGAGACTGCAATTAGGTTAGCAAAAAGAAAATTAGTAAAAACAAAAATGGTCAAACCTGAAAATAGGAACACAACAAAACAACGAATGTGTCGGCAGGAAGCCTTCGTCAGTGTACACACAAAAGATAAAAACAGACTTTTTTTAAAATAGCATTTATCCAAAAAGGAGTAACCGAAAAAGAAGCAAAAGAATTGTGGATTATACTTGTTAAGGTTGTGCCCTAAGTAAAAGAACACTTGTTCCTTTTGTGATCTGAGCATTTTATCATTTGTTCCAGTTTTGCTCTGAGCAGTTGATCACTTATTCTTGACGTTTTCTGAGCATTAGTTTTTGTAGCGTTGCGTTTGTTTTAAATGTGGTAAATTATCGATTTGTTTTTTGTTGACTTTGTACCGCGCTTCGAGCCTTTGGGGATGAAGCGTGTTTTTGAAATAAACTTTATTATTATTATTTGATCTTCCATGGCGAGATTTATTGAATCATACGTCTATTTGAGACTGAAGCGATTTTGAGATACGCTGGTTCTCACTCTTTGAGAACCGCCGGCTAACCATCTCTCCATCTCTACGCCCTCGTCAAATCAGGTTTCATGAATTTGGTTTTAAACCTGTTATCAGTTCTAAAAATGCATTTCCACTATGAAAGAAAGTGAAACGCACTTGTCTTATAAAATCGAAAGCAGTCGTTTACATTTATGTATAAGACCAATCAGAGCAACTCTCATTTCGATACAGTTTAGATCCCGAACCCCACCTGTTTTTGTTTTTTTAACCCAATGAAAGAGCTGCGACTGTGCCATCTGCACTTGCATAACTCTAATTTTTTTTTGAGTCTTTGGTCGTAGCTTGTATCTCCTCTCGTAAAGTATTTCCTAGCCTGCCAACAGCTAAATACAGTTTGCAATAAAAAAAAAAAAATAATTACAATAGATGTATATCCATTGGACGAGGTCAACAGATTGACAAAGAGTTACGGGATGATGGATTCCTCCCCAAAGTCGGCATAAAGTTTTGCAAGCGCAAAAGAAATTGCCATACATAAAAATATAAATTACCTTAAATTTGTGTATATATATATATTTAAATGACCTTATATACATACCAAAAGTTTTGTGAAAAGAATTTTTTGTGTTTGGTCCATCATTTTCAATATAATTGTGACTACATTGCTGTGTGTAAGTACAATGTTGTGTGTCAAAACAATGGTGTGTGTGATTACATTGTTTTGTGTGAGTACAATGTTGTGTGTGAGTACAATGTTGTGTGAGTACAATGTTGTGTGTGTACAATGTTGTGTGTGACGATATTGACGTATGTGAGTACAATGCTGTGTGTATACAATGTTGTGTGTGAGTACAATTGTGAGTGAGTACAATGGTGTGAGTACAATGGTGTGTGTGACTACATTGCTGTGTGTGAATACAATGTTGTGTGTGAGTACAGTGTTGTGTGTGAGTACAATGTTGTGTGTGAGTATAATGTTGTGTGTGAGTAAAATGTTGTGTTTGAGAACAATGTTGTGTGTGAGTACCATGTTGTGTGTGAGTACGATGTTGTGTGTGGGTACAATGTTGAGTGTGAGTTAAATGTTGTATGGGACTACAATGTTGTTTGTAGGTACAACGTTGTATGCGACTTAAATATTGTGTAGGAGTATAATTTCTTCTGTGACTACAATGTTGTGTGTGAGTACAATGTTTTGTGTGGGAACAAAATTGTGTCTGATTACAATGTTGTGTGTGACTACAATGTTGTGTGTGACTACAATGCTGTGTGTGTGGCTACAATGTTGTGTGTGTGGCTACAATGTTGTGTCTGTGGGTACAATGTTGTGTGTGTGGCTACAATGTTGTGTGTGTGTGGCTACAATGTTGTGTGTGTGGCTACAATGTTCTTTACACGTCTTCAGACAAAATCTAGATATTATTCATCTTTATTATACCTCTTCAAACAAATTCTAGTTATTCTACCCCTTCAGACAAACTCTTAAACCTTTACATCATGAGACAAACAATTAAACCTCTACCTCCTCAGAAAAATTCTTCAACTTCTACCTCTTCAGAGACCAACTTTCGGAATCCATATTTTGAGGTGAACTTTAACTGCAAAGCCCATTCATTTAACTCTTAAAATAACGTCATTCTGAAGCCTTTTGTTCGTCCTCAGTTAATTTCATAACATTTACAGCACAATCAACATTTGTAAAGGAAGAAATGAAGCTTAGACTCTTCAAAATATGTTTACATTTTTCAAATGATTTGTTATTTTCTGGATTCAATTGTTAATTTTCCCAAAACAACTCAATTTAGAAATGGGCCCTTTTCCTTCCATTAAGTTGTTTATCCACTTTCAATAACCTTGAATTTTGTGTGGCTTACAACGGTATTTCGTCAGGTGGAAATTGCTTTTACTTTGAAGTTGCAAGATGAGGGATTGTAAAGGTGATTGTGGAGTTGATTATATAGATGATTATAGAGGTTATTGTGCAGGTGATTATAGAGGTAATTGTGGAGGTGATTACAGAGGTAATTATAGGCGGATGATAGAGGTAATTATGATAGTGATTATAGAGGTAATTATGGTAGTGATTATAGAGGTAATTATGGTGGGGAAAAAAGAGGTAATATGGAGGTGATTACATAGATGATTTTAGAGGTCAGTAAAGCGATGATTATAGAGACGATATTATATGTCTGTTATTATGGAGGTAATCTTCTCTGTCTGCTATTATGGAGGTGATCTTCTCTGTCTGTTATTATGGAGGTGATCTTCTCTGTCTGTTATTATGGAGGTGATCTTCTCTGTCTGTTATTATGGAGGTGATCTTCTCTGTCTGTTATTATGGAGGTGATCTTCTCTGTCTGTTATTATGGAGGTGATCTTCTCTGTCTGTTATTATGGAGGTAATCTTCTCTGTCTGTTATTATGGAGGTAATCTTCTCTGTCTGTTATTATGGAGGTAATCTTCTCTGTCTGTTATTATGGAGGTAATCTTCTCTGTCTGTTATTATGGAGGTGATCTTCTCTGTCTGTTATTATGGAGGTGATCTTCTCTGTCTGTTATTATGGAGGTGATCTTCTCTGTCTGTTATTATGGAGGTGATCTTCTCTGTCTGTTATTATGGAGGTAATCTTCTCTGTCTATTATTATGGAGGTAATCTTCTCTGTCTGTTATTATGGAGGTGATCTTCTCTGTCTGTTTTTATGGAGGTGATCTTCTCTGTCTGTTATTATGGAGGTGATCTTCTCTGTCTGTTATTATGGAGGTGATCTTCTCTGTCTGTTATTATGGAGGTGATCTTCTCTGTCTGTTATTATGGAGGTAATCTTCTCTGTCTATTATTATGGAGGTAATCTTCTCTGTCTGTTATTATGGAGGTGATCTTCTCTGTCTGTTTTTATGGAGGTGATCTTCTCTGTCTGTTATTATGGAGGTGATCTTCTCTGTCTGTTATTATGGAGGTGATCTTCTCTGTCTGTTATTATGGAGGTGATCTTCTCTGTCTGTTATTATGGAGGTAATCTTCTCTGTCTGTTATTATGGAGGTGATCTTCTCTGTCTGTTATTATGGATGTGATCTTCTCTGTCTGTTATTATGGAGGTGATCTTCTCTGTCTGTTATTATGGAGGTGATCTTCTCTGTCTGTTATTATGGAGGTGATCTTCTCTGTCTGTTATTATGGAGATGATCTTCTCTGTCTGTTATTATGGAGGTAATCTTCTCTGTCTATTATTATGGAGGTAATCTTCTCTGTCTGTTATTATGGAGGTGATCTTGTCTGTCTGTTATTATGGAGGTGATCTTCTCTGTCTGTTATTATGGAGGTGATCTTCTCTGTCTGTTATTATGGAGGTGATCTTCTCTGTCTGTTATTATGGAGGTAATCTTCTCTGTCTGTTATTATGGAGGTAATCTTCTCTGTCTATTATTATGGATGTGATCTTCTCTGTCTGTTACTATGGAGGTGATCTTCTCTGTCTGTTATTATGGAGGTGATCTTCTCTGTCTGTTATTATGGAGATGATCTTCTCTGTCTGTTATTATGGAGGTAATCTTCTCTGTCTATTATTATGGAGGTAATCTTCTCTGTCTGTTATTATGGAGGTGATCTTGTCTGTCTGTTATTATGGAGGTGATCTTCTCTGTCTGTTATTATGGAGGTGATCTTCTCTGTCTGTTATTATGGAGGTGATCTTCTCTGTCTGTTATTATGGAGGTAATCTTCTCTGTCTGTTATTATGGAGGTAATCTTCTCTGTCTATTATTATGGAGGTAATCTTCTCTGTCTGTTATTATGGAGGTGATCTTCTCTGTCTGTTACTATGGAGGTAATCTTCTCTGTCTGTTATTATGGAGGTAATCTTCTCTGTCTATTATTATGGAGGTAATCTTCTCTGTCTGTTATTATGGATGTGATCTTCTCTGTCTGTTATTATGGAGGTGATCTTCTCTGTCTGTTACTATGGAGGTAATCTTCTCTGTCTGTTATTATGGAGGTAATCTTCTCTGTCTATTATTATGGATGTGATCTTCTCTGTCTGTTATTATGGATGTGATCTTCTCTGTCTGTTATTATGGATGTGATCTTCTCTGTCTGTTTTATGGAGGTGATTTTTTTATATATATCAGAAACATATGTACTCTCATTAATTGTTGGCGATAACCTGCTCTGTCTGACGACACCCTGTTCTTTTGGCTACCTGCTCGGAGCATATCTAATTTTTGCTAACCTGCTGTGGTGGCATCCTGCTGTGGTGGCATCCTGCTGTGGTGGCATCCTGCTGTGGTGGCATCCTGCTGTGGTGGCATCCTGCTGTGGTGGCAATCTGCTGTGGTGACATCCTGATGAGTGGCAACCTACTGTGGTGGCTAACCGCTTTGTGACAACCTGCTGTCGTGACAACCTGCTGTGGTGACATCCTGCTTGTTGGTAACTTGCTGTGTTTGCGAACTTCTTTTGTGGTATTTTGCTATGGTGGCATCCTGCTATGGTGGTATCATGCTGTGGTGGCGACTTGCTGTGTTGGCAACCCGCTGTTGTGGTGACCTGCTTTAATGGCAACCTGATATTGTACCATGATCTGGTTGAAACCTGCCATATTCTATTTTGGCAGCTGGCAACCCGATTTTGTAGTGCCCCTATAAACATAAACATCTGTCATAACTTCTGACCCATAACACAAGCTGCTCCCTTTGAGAAAATCAAGATGACCCTGCAGTTGGTAAGTTAGACAGATAACTAGTTGAGCGATGGACCATTTTGTGAACGCGAGAAAAAATGCCATTTTGGAGTAGAGAGATAAAATAAAATCGCTAGGGAGGATAGCTGAAACAGCCGTTGAACAGTTGACCAGAGTTATAGAGGTCTACCAGCAGAGGGCGTCTTACTGAGGACTTGTGTGAAAGACTTGACGACTTTTAAAATTCACCCCTTTCACCCCCGACTGCATGGCACATTCCATTCCCCCATACCTCCCGAGTACCCGCTAAGGATTACTCATTACACCCTAACCTGCCAGTTTACTCACTGGCTACTGCAAGGCCAGGTGACGAGTGCTTGCAATCATATTACAGTTAAAGATAAGTTTCCCCCACATAAACACGCCCAGAGTGGTCATTGCCCTGTCAGGTATGTGAGTCAAGAGGCCGAGTGGATCTCAACCGGTGAGTGCTAAATCTTTGGTTGGTGCAGTGACACTTTCAGCATATAAGCCCATTATAAAACACGATATACTCTCAAGATATACAAGAAGAAGATTGAAAACACCTGTCATGAGTACAAGATATAGCCCCTTAAAGAATACTAATTTAAACAATACACCACAAGAACTCTAATTAGGAAACCATTTGGTCCTCAAAATAGACAAGAAAAAACTCAAACCCACCTGTCATGACTACCGACCAATATACACACAATGAGAAACGCTCGTTAGAAAATCGACCCCGACATAGTGAGAACCACTTAAAATTGATAAAGAGAGATAATTAAAATACCATAATACAATTTTAAAAACTATTAAAATACAAACAAAACAAACCCCCACATACTTTGAGAACCACCAATTAGAAAATTGACAAACACTTAATAGAAAATTGAGAACTACTCAATAGAAAATTACAAAAATAAAGCCATTCATTAGAAAATACACAACATTTACCATCATAATTTGAGAACCACTTATAATCAATTACATAATAATTAGAATGAACAATGAGAAATCATTGTACAACAACACAAAAATAATTAAAATCAAATTACATAATGAAAATAATAATTATAAAATAGACAACCATTGAATAGAAAATTGAGAACCACTCAAATTAAGAAATCAATTAAAATAGACAATTAAAAACCGTCGTAGAACAACACGTGAAAATTTTTAAATAAAACCTATATAGCCTACTGTTATAAAACCTATATAGCCTACTGTTATAAAACCTATATAGCCTACTGTTATAAAACCTATATAGCCTTCTGTTATAAAACCTATATAGCCTACTGTTATGAAACCTATATAGCCTACTGTTATGAAACCTATATAGCCTACTGTTATGAAACCTATATAGCCTACTGTTATGAAACCTGTATAGCCCACTGTTATGAAACCTATATAGCCCACTGTTATGAAACCTATATAGCCCACTGTTATGAAACCTATATAGCCCACTGTTATGAAACCTATATAGCCCACTGTTATGAAACCTATATAGCCTACTGTTATGAAACCTATATAGCCTACTGTTATGAGACCTATATAGCCTACTGTTATGAAACCTATATAGCCTACTGTTATGAAACCTATATAGCCTACTGTTATGAAACCTATATAGCCTACTGTTATAAAACCTATATAGCCTACTGTTATAAAACCTATATAGCCTACTGTTATGAAACCTATATAGCCTACTGTTATGAAACCTATATAGCCTACTGTTATGAAACCTATATAGCCTACTGTTATAAAACCTATATAGCCTACTGTTATAAAACCTATATAGCCTTCTGCTATGAAACCTATATAGCCTACTGTTATGAAACCTATATAGCCTACTGTTATGAAACCTATATAGCCTACTGTTATGAAAGCTATATAGCCTACTGTTATGAAACCTATATAGCCTACTGTTATGAAACCTATATAGCCTACTGTTATGAAACCTATATAGCCTACTGTTATGAAACCTATATAGCCTACTGTTATGAAACCTATATAGCCTAGTGTTATGAAACCTATATAGCCTACTGTTATGAAACCTATATAGCCTACTGTTATGAAACCTATATAGCCTACTGTTATGAAACCTATATAGCCTACTGTTATGAAACCTATATAGCCTACTGTTATGAAACCTATATAGCCTACTGTTATGAAACCTATATAGCCTACTGTTATGAAACCTATATAGCCTACTGTTATGAAACCTATATAGCCTACTGTTATGAAACCTATATAGCCTACTGTTATGAAACCTATATAGCCTACTGTTATGAAACCTATATAGCCTACTGTTATGAAACCTATATAGCCTACTGTTATGAAACCTATATAGCCTACTGTTATGAAACCTATATAGCCAACTGTTATGAAACCTATATAGCCTACTGTTATGAAACCTATATAGCCTACTGTTATGAAACCTATATAGCCTACTGTTATGAAACCTATATAGCCTACTGTTATGAAACCTATATAGCCTACTGTTATGAAACCTATATAGCCTACTGTTATGAAACCTATTTAGCCTACTGTTATGAAACCTATTTAGCCTACTGTTATGAAACCTATTTAGCCTACTGTTATGAAACCTATATAGCCTACTGTTATGAAACCTATATAGCCTACTGTTATAAAACCTATATAGCCTACTGTTATAAAACCTATATAGCCTACTGTTATAAAACCTATATAGCCTACTGTTATAAAACCTTTATAGCCTACTGTTATAAAACCTATATAGCCTACTGTTATAAAACCTATATAGCCTACTGTTATAAAACCTATATAGCCTACTGTTATAAAACCTATATAGCCTACTGTTATAAAACCTATATAGCCTACTGTTATAAAACCTATATAAATGAAACCTATTTAGCCTACTGTTATGAAACCTATATAGCCTACTGTTATGAAACCTATATAGCCTACTGTTATAAAACCTATATAGCCTACTGTTATAAAACCTATATAGCCTACTGTTATAAAACATATATAGCCAACTGTTATAAAACCTTTATAGCCTACTGTTATAAAACCTATATAGCCTACTGTTATAAAACCTATATAGCCTACTGTTATAAAACCTATATAGCCTACTGTTATAAAAACTATATAGCCTACTGTTATAAAACCTATATAGCCTACTGTTATAAAACCTATATAGCCTACTGTTATAAAACCTATATAGCCTACTGTTATAAAACCTATATAGCCTACTGTTATAAAACCTATATGGCCTACTGTTATGAAACCTATATGGCCTACTGTTATGAAACCTATATGGCCTACTGTTATGAAACCTATATGGCCTACTGTTATAAAACCTATATGGCCTACTGTTATAAAACCTATATGGCCTACTGTTATAAAACCTATATGGCCTACTGTTATAAAACCTATATGGCCTACTGTTATAAAACCTATATGGCCTACTGTTATAAAACCTATAT
>CAXITT010000018.1:1202884-1280902 GCA_964033795.1 Lymnaea stagnalis
CTATATAGCCTACTGTTATAAAACCTATATAGCCTACTGTTATAAAACCTATATAGCCTACTGTTATAAAACCTATATAGCCTACTGTTATAAAACCTATATAGCCTACTGTTATAAAACCTATATAGCCTACTGTTATATAACCTATATTGCCTAGTGTTATAATACCTATATAGCCTACTGTTATAAAACCTATATAGCCTACTGTTATATAGTACACTTGTTTCCCGTGCTTGAACTTTGTTTCACCCCACATTAGATCCCTAGCAGACGGTAGTGTTGTTGTGGGCGGGGATAGTTCTTTTGATCTGTCGTGTTTACCAATTAATCATGGTTAGTATGTCTCCTGGTATCTTGTCGAATCTTCTCGAAAACCCGAGAAATGTAAACAACACGTCATAATTCTTTTCTGGAACCGTCTTACGCTACATGTATATAAATGAGTGACAGATACGGAGAGAGGGAGATTCAGATAGATATTTTTACCTTCACGAGACGTGTATTATTCTTTGTGTGCTTAAATGTGTTTATTCGCATTTATCATTCATCATTATTCATTGGCACATTGTACTAACTGTGTTAACTGTGTACCGGTACAAGATATACCGTAATGTAAGTTGGTGATTTTTAATTATATTTCTTTTAATTTATAATTGTATTATCACTAAATTAAATCTTATTAATTGTAATTGGTTCTGTTTTAGGTGTCTTATTTGTGTTAATGTATTTCTCTATGGTATCGTCCTTTTGTTATGCACTGTCTTGAACGAACCATAAATTAAAAATAGGAGATTAATTTCTCACAATAGACGCCAGTGCGTAACACCCACACAATACCTCTTTGTTATCTTTAATGTTGTCTTTAATTAATAAATCAATATAAAGCAAAATTTAATTTAAAATGAAACACTCGTACAACAATATGAAATAAAATAACATGACAAGTAAGTAACAACCGTAGAACAACAACACGAAAACAAAGGGAAATAATTTAAAATAAAAAAGTAATTCTTTAATTATCGTCCCCCACATGACCCGCAAGAAACCCGCCAGAAAAACGCGCCATATTCGCACCGATTCCAACATTATATAACACTAACGTTTGTAGAGTTAACAATGAATGGCGAATCTTTTAGAGACCAATGGCCTAATTGTGGCGGACAGAACGTGGCCCAATTGGGACGAACAGAACTTGTTTCAATTATGGCGGACAGAACGTGGTCTAAGAGCAAGTCCCCTCCGTATGGCCACACAATTGAGCGTGGGATATACTTTTGAGCTCTTTCCCAAAAAGATTGTTGTATATTTTGATAAATTCAAAAATGCAGGGATGGATTGTTGGCAATAACTTAATTTAGTTTTGCACGTTTTTAGAATTAATCGGATAGCATCCAAATATAGGCTGTGACGTGACTGTGTTGTTTTTATACTAATAATACATTTTTAGTTGTTTATAAATAGTAATGTTGTTTTTGTCTTAATTTTTTATTCAGACTGCATATGTATTTTAACTACTTCGTAAGTAAATGATTTTTAAAAATGTAATTTAAAAGCTTGCCGTCTCAAAAGTCAAATAAAATAATTAAATTTCCCAAATGTTTTCTACTCTTTCTTTCGTCTCTAAAATCCAGTGTGAAAAATATCTTGAAAACGACTTTAGGATGAAGGAACTCGCTCACTGTATTTCATGTTGAAATTTCTTTCCACTGGGTTTCTGGCTGAGAGACACTTAGCAGTGGGAACTGCTGGGAACTGGTAGGTCATCATCTCCTACATGATATGGGATTTACGTGTAAATTTAAAAGAAAAACTGGTATATATGCTACTTTGACGGATTAATTCTCAGATTATATTTGTATTATATTTAAAAAGTCTCAGATTAATTTTGTATTATATTTAAAATGTTTCAGATTATTTTTTTTATTTAAAAAGACTCAAATTAATTTTGTAGTATATTTAAAAGGTCTAATGTTAATTTTGCACTGCGTTAAAATTATCTCATGTTGTTTTATTTTATTATGTCAAAATAGTTTTCATTTAGATCTAATTACTTGTGTTTAAATCAATGAAGGAATCTTCTATGCTTAACATAATCTAAGCGTGTACTTCTAATCTTCTAAATTAATTCAATCCAATCGTTTAAAAATTATCTATGGCTTCTAGTCTAATTTTATGCCTTCTAATCTAATTATTAAAAAATATTTATAGACACAGAGAAGAAATAAAAGCAACGTAAATTATCAAACAATCAAGCAATGCATTTTATTTTAGTTCGATGTGATACATATCAGTGCCAATGTGATACATATTGTTCTTATGTAGCACATATTGGTTATGATGTTATACATATTACTTTTGATCTAATACAAATTAGTTCAGATGTAGCACATATTAGTTACGATGTGATACATTTTAGTTCTTATGTTATACATATTACATTTCATTTAATACATCTTAGTTCTAGTGTAATACGTGGTTAACTTAACAATGTTTAGGATTTTAATTTTTAATTTTTAGATGAAAAAAAATCACATTGCAGAAATTTTTATTAACTACAAATTTGTGAAAAGGTCCATCTTCGCACAACGTAAATTCATTATAGAATGATTCTAATTTGAGAAGATGTATAGATTGCTTGTTATTACTAGATAAGGAATGTTGAGCAAAGGTATTTATAATAAGGCGATTGGGATTACAAAATAAGACCGTTTGGTTTGCATGTTTATATTCAAGGTTTAATACCACATGACCAGGAAATAAAGTAGTTACGTCGAAGGACTGACCAGACGGCTGTTAGCACATACAACAAATACGTGCCAGAAAAGCTGCTGAAGGTCGCAATGATAGCTTCTAACACAGTGACGGGTCGCAATCATGGCTTCTAACACAGTGAAAGGTCGCAAAGATAGCTTCTAACACAGTGAAGATTCACAATGATAGCTCCCAACACAGTGAAAGTTCTAACCAGCTAACTGCTAGCATGGACAATGAAGGACACTTGCTATTATTATCCCAGACAGTTGCTATTATGTACAATTACGTACCGCCTAGACAGTTGCTAATATCAACGATGAAGTATTGCAAAGAAAGCTGCTAGCATCATCAACGAAGTACCGCCAAGATGGCTGTTAGCATGTGCAACGAAGTACTGCCAAGATAGCTTTCCTATATTTGATATTGTAAACAACATAAATAAATACATTAACACCTGAATTGATAAAAGCCAAGAAACCAGCGACCTTCATGATCCAGCCTGGAATGTAGGTCAAACCGTTTAGTATAAACACCAGCATGGACGGTAAGATGCACACGACGAACACGACCTGGGTAAAGAAGATCATCTTAATAAGCCTGGTGCTGTTGTGGGACATGGCCTTGGCCAATACCAGTCTGTTTACCGTGGGTTCGGATCGCACCAGGGCAAAGTTTTCGTACAAATCTGTGGAATTAGTATTTAAGTGGGTAACGGCTTGGTTTGATGACCGTAAGTGGGGCGTCGTCTTTAAGTAGGTTTCAGCATGGTTTGATGACTGTAAGTGGGGCGTCGTCTTTAAGTAGGTCACAGCTTGGTTTGATGACTGTAAGTGGGGCGTCGTCTTTAAGTAGGTCACCACTTGGTTTGATGACAGTAAGTGGGTCGTCGTCTTTAAGTCGGTCACAGCTTGGTTTGATGACGGTACCTGGGGTGTTTTCTTTGTCTTTGCGTTATAATCGAATGGAATCTGATCTGGCCCCAGATGTCCTTGGCCAATAGCTTTGACATCTTTGCTGACAACATTTCTGAAACGGCTCGTATTGTTGCTCAAAGCTGGCTTAAGAAGACCGGGAAACACATGTTCTTTCCTCTTAGGGTTAGATGTGCCAAGTATTGATGAATGAGAATTATGTAAAAAAGTACACAAGCAGGTGTCCGTTGGTGCTGATAGTGTTACAGGTATATCCAAGCAGCAGACCGCTGGAGCAGATGGTGTTGTGATTATCGGGGCCTGTGACCTTTGATCAAGGCAGTTATTAATACAAGACATTAGATCAGGTGGTGAAGGTCTCAAACATTTTGCAAAAGAACTTTGGACTTGATCCCTGAACACATCTAGACAAGATCCAGGCGTGTGTGGAGTGGCGCAATCTTTCTCCACAGTGACATTAGCCAATGAGCTGTCGTGCCACCTAGTGGAGCGTGGAGCCACAGTGGCGTTAGCAACTGTGATGTCGTGCCACCTGTCGGAGCATGAAGCCAAAGCGGAAGATGGCGACTCACTAGACCGTAAACGTCTCACTTTATTGTCATGCTCTGAAGTACAAACAGGAAAAGGGGACGAGAGGGCTCGTCTTAGCGTCAATATCTCCTCTCTTAACGTCGACGGGTCGGTACGTGGCCTTGACGTTTGGGAGAAGACATTTTTTCTCAGGTGGGTACCACGTGTTGAATTTAGAGCGTTGTCACTTGCTGTTAAGATGAAAGCTGAAAAGTTCGATCTGTGCTTTGAGATATTTACCATCGGATCCCAACGGTCATAACTGAGTCGTGGATCTTGTGAATCAAATGTTTGATCATTGCCTTGGAAACAAGCCAGGTTGTCAGCCAGTGCTGTCATCTTCTCATCACAGTTCTGTTCTGCGCTTTCGTCTGCAAAAATCATAGCATCCCATCGTTTTTCCACAGTTGGTGATAAGCTCGAAAGAAGGTCATGCAATTTCCGTCTCTCAGACCAATTGTTTCGCGTCTCGGTTGAATGAACACAAACGTTCACAAATAAATTGTTGTGAAACACGTCACTGAAAGCGTGGCGTTTCTTGTTACCAAGCTCTTCAAAACACATGCTCTTTCTTTTCTTGTCCCTTTCAACCATTTTGTCCTTAAGAGTCTGATCCTGGGCGTCACATTCACGTGTCACCGGTTGACCACTGCCCACCAAAGAGCTATTTATAAATGGGTTTATGGACGCTCTCTCCACATAATGCGCCGGATTATGGGAACGCCGTTTAAATGCACGTTGGAGGAAATTTCCGTTGACACGGGAATTTTTCCATAATTTAACACAATAACAATGATGATCGTTTGAAAGCAAATTGACTTGGTGTTTGTAAGGCTTGTCTGCCCTTGCATGGTTGGAGCACCTCGTGTAAGTCTCCAGTGACGGCAAATCGTCGTCCTTGGGAACTGTCTTACTTCTGTCACCCTGGCCGTCGCTCGAGTCCTTGACTGTTGACTCCATCTGTTGACAGCTGCTCTGTCTCCTTACTGATTTCGCTGGAAATCGTAAGTAACATGTAAGTTCTAAAGCTGATTAAATGGCTCACACATCGCTGGGTTTTAATTTATGTACTAATTGGGTAAAATATTAGCTTGAAAAATTTACAGCCAAACTCTCCTTCACATCTTTGATTCAAACATTGCCAAAATGTGAACGTCCCAAGCCTTGGATGTAAGTAAAGTTTACACTGACTGCGGCACTAAAATTAACATTGGCTATGTGACTAAAGTTAACACTGATAGTGTGACTAAAGTTAACACTGATAGTGTGACTAAAGTTAACACTGATAGTGTGACTAAAGTTAACACTGATAGTGTGACTAAAGTTAACACTGATAGTGTGACTAAAGTTAACACTGATAGTGTGACTAAAGTTAACACTGATAGTGTGACTAAAGTTAACACTGATAGTGTGACTAAAGTTAAAATTGATTGTGCGACTAAAGTTAGCATTGACTGTGTAAACATTGATAGAGTGACTAAAGTTTTAACAATGACTGTGTGACTAAGTTAACATTTATAGTGTGACAAAGGTTTTAAAATAGCTTATGTCACTAAAGTTAAAGTTAATTGCTTGACTAAAGTTAGCATTGACGGTGTGACTAAAGTTAGCATTGGCGGTGTGACCAAAGTTAGCATTGACGGTGTGACTAAAGTTACCATTGAGATAAGGCATCTCTCTACTCACCTCGGCCCGCGTAGACGCTCCTCTGATAGGTGTGGTAGACCCATCCAATTTTACAGTAACACAGCAGGCTGACAGTCACACTGGAGAGCGTGAGTCCAGTCGACAGATACCGGACATACCAGGTCTTTAACTGGATACAATCATGGTATAATATTACTTGGGAGCATTTTTTTTATTTTACTAGTGACATTCTAGGTCTTTACCTGCACACAATCACGGTATAATATTACTTGGGACCATTTGTTATTTTACTAGTGACATGACAGGTCTTCAACTGGACACAATCAACGGTATAATATTACTTGGGACCATTTTTTATTTTACTAGTGACATACCAGGTCTTTACTTGCACACAATCACGGTTATACTTTGGAACATTTTTTATTTTACTAGTGACATTCTAGGTATTTAACTGCACACAGTCATGGTATTATGTTACTTGGGACCATTTGTTATTTTACTAGTGACATACCAAGTCTTTAACTGGACACAATCAAGGTGCAATATTACTTGGGACCAATTAATATTTCACGAGTGACATACGTCACAATGAATTGGATCCGTAAGTTTTGCATATTTTTTCCTCAGTATTTAAATCTTTAATGCACGCGATACACACAAGCACACAAGCACACACGCACTTTCACACATACAAACACAAGCACACAAGCACACACGCACTTTCACACATACAAACACAAGCACACAAGCACACGCGCACTTTCACACATACGTGACGATGTTAAAGTGAAAAATAAAGATTTCCTGCAGGTCAAGTTAAGGACGGTGCTTACAATTGAAAGGATGTTTAAAAGACCGTCTCAACAGAGTTGATCTTCATCAAGTGCGAGATTTCACCTATCTGGCATCTAATATAACAATGTGAACTATGCCTCTTTTCACTCTTAATATGCCTCTTTTCACTCTTAATATGCCTCTTTTCACTCTTAATATGCCTCTTTTCACTCTTAATATGCCTCTTTTCACTCTTAATATGCCTCTTTTCACTCTTAATATGCCTCTTTTCACTCTTAATATGCCTCTTTTCACTCTTAATATGCCTCTTTTCACTCTTAATATGTTTTTTTCACTCTTAAATTTCTCAATTAACATGATTTATTTTCTACTGCCTCCCCCACCACCCACGAAGTAACAAGAAATAGTCCACATGTTCACCCAATCCCCCATGCTACTCACAGGATAGCTACCAATCTACCATTGAATGATTACCCATCTACCCACAGGATGGCTACCCATCTACCCATTGAATGACTACCCATCTACCCACAGGATGGCTACCCATCTACCCATTGAATGACTACCCATCTACCCACAGGATGGCTACCTGTGTGAACGTCGAACACCGCCTGTGTGGAGAGTATCTGTTGGCCATCAGAGGGAGGAGCCCATACATGACACAACTTACCCACGCCCCTAAGATGATAAAACGCGTCCTTCGCTTTATGGCATGGCTGTAGAAAGATGACATTTGATGCAGCTGTATATATGCAAGACAAAATCATACTTTAATGTTTCACAATTTGAAGAAATAAAGTTATAATGGTGTAGTTAACTTTTATTAAATAACCTTAAACAATAAATTAAAAAATACTACATTTGTTATAACGCGTGTCAGATATTTCAAAGGAAATGAAAATAATGCTAAGATAAGATTTGCAATTTCTCAAGAGGGGAACAAATCGTGTAATCAGAGCTGGTCTTGTCATCTGAGCTGATCTTGACATCAGAGCTGAACTTTTCATCGATCTGATTTTGTCATCAGAGCTGATTTTGTCATCAGAGCTCTTTGTACATATACTCAGGTCCACTCAGGGGTTTTTGTTTCATTTTAAGAAGGAGTAACGTTTTCGGAATACTGTAGAGTTTCATCGTTATAAGGCGGAAAAATCATGGGCGGCACTTACCCTCCCAACGAGCAACGCAAAAATTAGTCGTAACGTCGACCAGGTTCCGCTATAACTCCCCCCCCCCCCCATTTGATCAAGGTGGGAGGGTGGAAGGCAAGGGCTCTCGATGGCCATCACGGGAAACTGGGGAAGAGCCTGGGGCTCCAACCCTCCTCAGAAAACGTTTGATAGATCCAAATCAAGTGATGCGGTTTGGCATTCGCCTGAATTCAGTGTTGTTGCTTTTTTTCTCCAGAAAATTTGATCGAGGGTGAGAATATCTCAGAGTTGAGGGGGCAGGGCATCTATCAGCGCGCAAGTTGGGCATTATGGCAACCTGTTTCATACATAATATGAATTCATTCCCGATATGGCCCGCACCAGGGTATTCTTTTAGACTCAACTTAGTTTAGCACCCGTACTGTGGCACTGATCGGCTTGGAGTATGGAGTAAAGCAGCTATCGAGGGCGTCGAAGACTCCCCAAACGAATGCGGGATTGGGGAGGGGTGTTCTAGGTGGAGGGGGAGAGGTTCTAAGTAGGGAGGGGGTCGTTGAGAATAGTTCATTTTATTGCTTTCACTATTTCCTTATCTTTTTAAAGGTTTATAAAGCTGACATTTTAGTCGTTGTTTTTTTTTGTCCAAAAGAAATCATGTGTTCACTTTATTGTTATACATACATTTCTATAGAGCAGTTGATCTGACCCCCCCCCCTTTTCCATTTTCCACTTTGGAGAGATCCCAGAAAAAGATACACGAGGCCACTAGAAGGCTATGGCCGTTAGATACGTGCCTGATTTATATTTTTTCTCCAAAATGGTGATAGGTGTTGGCTTGTGTGTGTGTATGTGGGTGTGTGGTGGTGGTGGCGATAGGGGGTGGTGGTGGTGATAGGGGGTGGGGTGAGGGTGATTAGGGTGGAGGTGATCCGGGTGGAGGTGATGGGGGTGGAAGTGGTAGACAGTGGAGGCGATGGGGGTGGAGATGGTGGACAGTGGAGGTGATGGGGTGAGGGTGATGGGGGATATTGAACTAAGATGACCGTGTTTAAAATAAGAGAAAATGATTGTAAATAATTCTAAGCAAACCTGTTGTAGACCAGTGGATATGAGATGGACAGACATCGGTCAAGGGCGAGTAGGGCAAGACTGGTCACAGACGACATGAAGGCAGTGGTTCCAAAACTGATGAATCCGAGGCAGACATATTTACCTACATTGCCCTCCATTTTAAAATGAGTTTGCTCGTCGAAACTGGAGATTTTCATGAAAAATTAATAGACTGAATTTTTTTTAAAGCAATTTTAATTGGTTCGTCTCGAAACACTAAGAGGTGTCTCAACAATAATTATTCTAAGTGTGTCGAGAAAATGTTGAGTTTGTCTCATGGATTTATGAGAGATGTGTCTGCAATGTTAAAAAATATGACATGAATTCTTAACAATACACCAATCATTTAGAAAAAGTCACTGAATCGCTATCTAGAAAATAGAGCTGAGCATTCTATTTTATCTACTTACAATTTTCATTAATTCATGCTAAATTGTCAAACTGAGCATCTGATGCTATGAAACGAGATTCCATGGAAACTCGTGCGATACCAACTGGCAAATTGACCACCTGATGCTATAAACAAGATACCATTAAAACTAGTGCGATACCAACTGGTAAATTGGCCACCTGAACTATAACCAAGATACCATTAAAACTCGTGCGATACCTACTGGAAAATTGACCACCTGATGCTATAAACAAGATACCATTAAAACTCGTGCGATACCTACTGGAAAATTGACCACCTGAAGCTATAAACAAGATACCATTAAAACTCGTGCGATACCTACTGGAAAATTGACCACCTGATGCTATAAACAAGATACCATTAAAACTCGTGCGATACCTACTGGAAAATTAACCACCTGATGCTAGTGAAGTTGAATAAAAACTTAACAAACTTAATATCGAAGTTAAATAAAAAAACTAAGGAAACTGACCAGTGAAGTTGAATACAAACTCAGGAAACTGACCAGTGAAGTTGAATACAAACTCAGGAAACTGAATAGTGAAGTTGAATAGAAACTCAGGAAACTGACCAGTGAAGTTGAATACAAACTCAGGAAACTGACTAGTGAAGTTGAATACAAACTCAGGAAACTGACTAGTGAAGTTGAATACAAACTCAGGAAACTGACTAGTGAAGTTGAATAGAAACTCAAGAAACTGACCAGTGAAGTTGAATACAAACTCAGGAAACTGACCAGTGAAGTTGAATAGAAACTCAAGAAAATGACTAGTGAAGTTGAATACAAACTCAGGAAACTGACCAGTGAAGTTGAATACAAACTCAGGAAACTGACTAGTGAAGTTGAATGAAAACTCAGGAAACTGACCAGTGAAGTTGAATACAAACTCAGGAAACTGACTAGTGAAGTTGAATACAAACTCAAGAAACTGACTAGTGTAGTTGAATACAAACTCAGGAAACTGACCAGTGAAGTTGAATAGAAACTCAAGAAACTGACCAGTGAAGTTGAATACAAACTCAGGAAACTGACCAGTGAAGTTGAATAGAAACTCAAGAAACTGACTAGTGAAGTTGAATACAAACTCAGGAAACTGACCAGTGAAGTTGAATAGAAACTCAAGAAACTGACCAGTGAAGTTGAATACAAACTCAGGAAACTGACCAGTGAAGTTGAATAGAAACTCAAGAAACTGACTAGTGAAGTTGAATAGAAACTCAAGAAAATGACTAGTGAAGTTGAATACAAACTCAGGAAACTGACCAGTGAAGTTGAATACAAACTCAGGAAACTGACTAGTGAAGTTGAATGAAAACTCAGGAAACTGACTAGTGAAGTTGAATACAAACTCAGGAAACTGACTAGTGAAGTTGAATACAAACTCAAGAAACTGACTAGTGAAGTTGAATACAAACTCAGGAAACTGACCAGTGAAGTTGAATAGAAACTCAAGAAACTGACTAGTGAAGTTGAATACAAACTCAGGAAACTGACCAGTGAAGTTGAATAGAAACTCAAGAAACTGACTAGTGAAGTTGAATACAAACTCAGGAAACTGACCAGTGAAGTTGAATACAAACTCAGGAAACTGACTAGTGAAGTTGAATGAAAACTCAGGAAACTGACCAGTGAAGTTGAATACAAACTCAGGAAACTGACTAGTGAAGTTGAATACAAACTCAAGAAACTGACTAGTGTAGTTGAATACAAACTCAGGAAACTGACCAGTGAAGTTGAATAGAAACTCAAGAAACTGACCAGTGAAGTTGAATACAAACTCAGGAAACTGACCAGTGAAGTTGAATAGAAACTCAAGAAACTGACTAGTGAAGTTGAATACAAACTCAGGAAACTGACTAGTGAAGTTGAATACAAACTCAGGAAACTGACCAGTGAAGTTGAATACAAACTCAGGAAACTGACCAGTGAAGTTGAATAGAAACTCAGGAAACTGACCAGTGAAGTTGAATACAAACTCAGGAAACTGACTAGTGAAGTTGAATACAAACTCAGGAAACTGACAAGTGAAGTTGAATAGAAACTCAGGAAACTGACCAATGAAGTTGAATACAAACTCAGGAAACTGACTAGTGAAGTTGAATACAAACTCAGGAAACTGACCAGTGAAGTTGAATAGAAACTCAGGAAACTGACCAGTGAAGTTGAATACAAACTCAGGAAACTGACTAGTGAAGTTGAATACAAACTCAGGAAACTGACCAGTGAAGTTGAATAGAAACTCAAGAAACTGACTAGTGAAGTTGAATGCAAACCTTCATCAAAAAACGGACTCTAATAATATAAGAATCTTGAAAGTCTTGGGTACATAAAAGTTACACAGAAAAGTCACACACAACATGGCGTACCCGAACTGTAGGATCAGCTTCAGAAATGTGGTAAATCCAACCAGTAGATCAGCGACCGCAAGAGACGCCAAGTACAGATCAGGAGCGGATCTGAAACTTGGGGTCAGCTTAATGGCCAGCAGGGTCACAAAGTTCCCCCCCGATGGTGACCAGCCCCAAGCCTGCAGTGATGACGACAGAGAACGTCGACACGTGATCAATGACGTCGGACCTTAAGGGGAGCTGACTCACAGCTGTGGTGTCGAGGGTTGTCTCATTCATGACTGCAAGGAAATGATGTAGCCGAGCAGTGTGGATATTTACATGCATATTTTGACAGTCCTATGCATAAATGCAGTGGCGTAGCCCGCGTAGCTAGGGTTAGTGCCACCCTGGGCGTCCAGGGCTTTGTGTCCTTCCCTCCCTCCCACCAAAAAAACAACAACAAAAACCCCTCGCATTTGATCGAAAATGGCGCCCCTCAATATGTAGAAACAAAGCGTCCACCCCCCACTCCGTATCCCTTTGCTACGCCACTGTTTAAATGCACTGTTTTTTGGAAGTTATTCTACAACCATCAGATTCTCTTTCACTTCATTCATCACTACACTAAAATAAATACTATTTTATCAAGCATCTAGTACTGAAGGGAACTAAGGGAGAGAAAGCAACTTACTGCTCCGCTGACAACAGGTCCTCGGAAAACAATACTTTTTCTTTATTGTGTTAGTCTAAACCAACACTTGTGAGACATCGCGGTCTGCTGACGGGAAATATAAAAAGACAAGATTTTTTTTTTTTTAAATACGAAATTTTCATTCTATGTTTTAAAAAACTATAACTCCTTAACAACGTAATCCAACGCTGTAAGGCCCCGCTATAAACTCCCTTGTGAGCACAAGGATGAATCATTATATAACCTCAAATTTCATTTTTTTTTCTTCCTTTTTTTCTGTTCAGTTTAGAACTGGTGTGGATTTATTGATTGAACTACATCATCACGCGGCACAGCGGCGGACCCGACCCCGTCGTCTCGTCACGGTATCAATCACGTGACGCACATGCGGCACCGGTTGCAAAGTTAAATTGTCCACTCAAGAGTTTCATAAACATGTCTTAACCATAAAATGTCAAATTTAACACTAGACGCAATGACTTTTGTACTTTGTTAGATACAAAGACACATCATGTATATCATCTGAAACAAGATACCACATGTACATAATATGACACTAGACATAACATTTGCATGATTTGATATAGACACATCATGTATATCATCTGAAACAAGATACCACATGTAAAAAATTAGGCATAAAATTGATTTTTTTTTCTTTCTAACGCATTTCACAGGAAAGATAATGAAATCAGGAGGCAACCATTAAGATCAAGGTCAGCTTCACTTTTTTTTTGTACGTGCGTACAATGACAACATGGAGAACGACTACATAGGGGTCGTTCGCAAATTACTTCACACTCAGGGGGAGGGGGGGTCGAGAATTCGTGACACTCTGTCACAGTTGGGGGGGGGGGCAAACATTCGGGACGTCACTTTTTTTTTTTAATCTAAAATTTTCTAATTTTGAAAAAATCTTTATTTAATTAATTTTAAAAACATTTTTTAAGGTCGAAATTGCGAAAGGTATTTAAGGTATGTTTTGATATTTTTAGGTGTGTTGGGGGGGGGGGCAAACATTCGGGACGTCACTTTTTTTTTTTAATCTAAAATTTTCTAATTTTGAAAAAATCTTTATTTAATTAATTTTAAAAACATTTTTTGAGGTCGAAATTGCGACAGGTATTTAATGTATGTTTTGATATTTTTAGGTGTGAAGTGACACCGGGAGGGGGGTTAAAGGATTTGTGACACTTCGTGACAAGGGGGGAGGGGGGGTGGTAAAAATTTCATTTTTAGCGTGACGTAATCTACAAACGACCCTATAGCGTAAAAATCGTGACGTCACGACACAACACTAAAGCAATGTTCCGGGTGAAAGAAGGCATAAAAAATATTTCGTCTTTTTTTCAGTTTCATCAAAAATTGCATCTACACTTAAACATGGGGGGGGGGGGTTGTTAAAATTTGTTAAAAAACAAGTAATATAATAATTTGATGCATATTTCATCAGCTTTTTTTTTTTTTTCTTCTCCCTGGACAATTATTCTGCTTGACATAAGGACCAGATTGACACATAGATCGATGATAATACTAGTGCCTTCCAAGCTTCTACTTCGCTTCATGTCAATCAGCTTCGGAAAGTTGTAAACCTTCTAAGAACGCCACACATATCTTGAAGTCAACTCGTTAGTTCTGTTCGGCCCAACATTTGCCCCAAGGCCATCTAAAATGAGAAGATAGAACATCTCTGCGTTGTATTGGAGAAAACACTTCAACAGCAACACGTTGACTCATAGGAAGTGAACACCTCTTTTTTCCTGCACACCGGTATACCATATTGAGCACTTAGAATTCACATCTTTAAAGTACACACTTGTATACCAAGTGATCACTTAGCATTCACATCTTTAAAGTCCTCACCGGTATACCATATTGATCACTTAAAATTCACATCTTCAAAGTGCACATTGGTACACCATATTGATCACTCAAAAAATATCCATTGTTGTTGCCGGAGTTGTTTACTTTGCTCGTTTCCTTGTGATATTTTCATTTATCATGTGCGCTGAAGAATCCTCTATGCCGAAACGATCTAATCTTATTTCCCTGTCCTTAAATTCAAGCTTCCTCATACCTCGTTTTGCTATTTCGTTTACTTAGCTTGAATGCAGTCCTTTAAGTATTATATCTTAGAAATTAATATATTCTTAAATTTACAACAAAAACTCTATATATGATATACATTTATTTTATATTATAGGACTTTGATATATTGATATCTTCATCAAATATTAAAAAAAGCATTTGCCTTGTTTTCTTAATTATACATTATCAGAAAATCAAACACAAAAATTTCTTGTATCTAAAGAGGAATCTCGCAACCGCTGTCCACGTCTATATCAGACTTGAATGTTGTTGTTTTTTAAGCGTTAATCTCATACAAATACGTACCCACTTTACTTTGCGCAAAGTAAACAAAAAACATATTTTCCTTTTTTAAAGCATAAAAATATCAACCCATATCCATTTTTCAAAACAAAATTTTCAAGTGTGTAAAATAATTGGGTTTTGATATTCATGGATATACTTATAAAGATGTACCCACATTTTGTTAAGGCCAATGGTGTTCTTAATTGGTAAACATGTGTTTATCTGTAAAAAGAGGATGTAAACATCTCTTTTTTTCACAAATGTAATACCATTAAGTTTAAATATATTGTCATCCACGTAAAAAATGTACATATCCTATTTCCTACCTGCGACATGTACGTACCCAAGAAGGTTAATTATTTATCAAATTCATTCCTTTGTTTTGAGACGTATCTTGTGCTGCATGGGGCAAATTGACCACCCCCCTCACCCCAACTCAGATTTAAGTAAAATTAATAAAATCCTCCACCTGCTTATACTCCTTTCCATACCCAAGCTAACATATTGTGCACTTCATATGGTTTGTTCTTATTTGGATGAGTCATAATTGCATTAGTGAATGCTATTTGGCTACGGAGTTTTGCTGCACTGATTGACTTATACGGCATTTTCTTATTAGAAGTATACTTAAAGTTTTAGTATTTATTACGTTACAAATTTAATAAAAGTAAATTTTTCGGAATTAAAAAAGGTAAAAACTTATTAAAGTGTTAAAAATACAAAGTTAAAATATGTGTGTGTGTTTTATTAACAATTCAAAAAGCAATCAATTATATTTATTAATTTTACTTTTAAGAATAGTAAAATTCATTATCAGTTTTAGTTTTGTAACGCATGGTTATTGAATCATCAAAGAAACTTTGTAACTTTTAATCATAATTTTTCTATTTCATTTTTATTTTGATAACTTTCAAACGCATATAAAATGCTTAAGATAGTTTCTTATTTGCTACGTTAAATGTATTTGTATTTAATAATAATAATACTTAAACTTTTACTAAAACAAAAATGGATATACATTTAATTTTTTTTTTTTTTTAATTTTTTTTTTGCGAATTTAAATGTATTCAATATCTGTAAAATAATAGAAAATAACTATGATCGTTTCTAAGGATCCGAACGTATTTAAATCTTTTCGGTTCTTTTGCGTTACGGTCAGCCTAGCTCATTTATATATATATTACTAGCGAGAACCCGGCATGCGTTGCAATGCCACTCAAGGAAAGAAAGTGTTTGCATGTTATGTTTCTTCAAGAGCTTTTAAATACTCAAAGTTTTTCTTGTTTTTCCATCTGGTATATACACGAATAAATCAGAAGATTTTCCGACGCGAGAGCAGGCCACATACATCTGTCCATGGGCGAAGCATGGGTTTTCCAAATTTAGTCCGCAAACTTGTAGCGATTGTCCCTGTGCTTTGAAGATAGTCATTGTAGACGCGTGTCGCATCGGAAACTGTAGGCGTTTGAATTCAAATGGCATATCTGTTGGAATCATTGGGGAGAATGGCAAAAGTACATCACCTAGTTTAAATTTTCCATTTAAAATAGTAACTTCAATGGAACCAATTTCGGAAGATTCATTTGAAAAAATGTACCGTACCTAATGCTTCGATATCAAAGTGCGTTTCTCGTTGCAAATCAAGAGCGAAAAGTTTGTTTGCAGATCGATTCCGAGAGGTCATTCCCAACTCATGAATCATCAATCGATATGAATAGTATTTCATGGCACTGTCTTTCTTATTCGAATTTCTCAATTTGATGTCAAAATGATATCCATCTTCTCGTTGCCAAAATAAAATAAGATATTGCAATTAAACGTATGAGCGATGAGTTTCTGAGACTCGCTGAACATCAACACTTCTGTGATGAAGAATTATCCATCTTCTCGTTGCCAAAATAAAATAAGATATTGCAATCAAACGTATGAGCGATGAGTTTCTGAGACTCGCTGAACATCAACACTTCTGTGATGAAGAATTATATCACTTGAGTTAAATTCTTTGTCGACTATAATGATCGCCACTTCATCAATTGTTGGTGCATTGTATTATCTTTCATGTTAGCCGACAGGTGTTTAGTCTGCTCTAACTATGACTTTGTATTCATCAATCGGCATCTTTTCAAGTGCAACTCTATACATTTGAATTAATTCGTTGTGTTGCAAAAAAAACGTTTGCATTGCAGCGACGATTTCTCGTTTAGTGCCCGTATTGATATGACAACGTTGATCGATTTGCTCATCAGTATTCCCCATGAAATCATTTGAAGACATTTGTGATCTGTGTTTGGCATTGGCATCAGAGATCCTACACGATGGTAAATTTGGCCTTTCACTTTACTTTAAATGTTGGCATGTAATTCTCGCGCACGATATTTGTTGCACCGAACGATGTCATTTGGAAACATGAATTGCATTTGCGTATGTTTGCCAAGAAATGTTTCGATTGGCTATTGTCACCTGATACCAACAATGATAATGGTTTTGATGGTGAATGTAATTCTCACACGTTAGGATCTCCCATCTTTTTACATGAAAACCTCGCACAATAGGTACGTTCATTGTTGGCAGGAGATTTCCAGTTGTATAGTTTCTCATTAATTTATAAATCGTAAATTCCAGCGGTAAAAAATTGCCATAGTTCAATATCTACGCTGTCAAGTGTGTTATTTAATTACTTGAGAAACCATCGATTGGTGTAAAATGTATTTACATAACACAAAACAACTCCGAAATTATAAGACTCTATTCAAGAAATACTCTTAGTTGAAAAAAAAAACGCGATTTCGATGTCATTTCCGATTCTAAAATGCGTCACAAAATTCAAGCTTATTTATACAAATAACAAAAATACTCTCTACACTAAAAATGTAAAAACGTGTTTTCTCTGCTTTACTACAAATGTGTCATTTGTTCAAGGGCGGTAGTGTTGATATCTTCGTTATAAATTATATTGATGAAGCTCATTTAAGAAAATAAATTGAATTTAGGGTCCCCAGCCCTAATTGGAATATTGTACAATGGATGTACTAAATTTGAAAAATTTGTCGGGGGATTCAACTACTTCCACACATGCAATAGCTTTGTTTGAAATTATAGGTACAAAGCTCTTAGAAGAAAATATGAAATTAGGGTCACTGGCCGAAACGGCATATTGTAAAATGTTTTTTTCTAATTTAGAAACATTTTCGGTAGTGCGCATTTCACTTGACCCAGTTTGATCACAATCGAATGAATGGTATAGAAATGCATACTATAATTATATAGATAATAGAAGTGTGGAAAACGAATTTAGGACCCCCCTCCACAAATGGAATATTGTAGAATTGTTGTATTACTTCAGAAACCTACTTAATATGTAACACACTCAATTTAATATCACTATTTGTATTTGATTAAAAAGTTATCCATTCATGCTTTAGCTCTGTTTGAAATTATAGTTGTATAGCTTAAAATTATAGTTGTATAGCTTATATAGAAAAAAACGAACATAGGACCCCTGGCTAAAAACGGAGTATTTTAAAATGGTTGTAATCATTTAAGAAACCTTTGCGGGCGGGCGCGCGCACAACATCTCTCTAAAATTTTATCGCATTCTAATAATGTAGAGGAGCGCATACGGAAATTATTTTTTATAAAGCTCCTAATGTAAGGAAAAAAACACGAATTTTGGGCGATTGCCAAAAAAACGGAATATTTTAGTAGAGTTATAATGGCTTAGAAAAATGCTCTGGCTCTTGGACAACAAAATAACCTCAGTTTTATCGCAAGCGCTTGAATGATGTAGGAGCGCATGCGGTTTGAAATTATATTTATATAGCTCATTTTGTAAGAAACAAACAAAGGGCACCTGGCTCAACACTGAATATTTAAAAGAACCTTTGTGGGCGATAGAACAACCTCTCACTAAATTTTTATCGCATTCTGAAAAATGGTATAGGAGCGCATAGAAAATTATTTTTTACAAAGCGCATATAAGAAAAAATAAGAATTTGGGTCAACGGCAAAAAACGGAATATTTTAAAAGTGTTGTAATGAATGGTTATGTTTATAGATAACAACTCGTCAAAATTTTGTCGCAATCGCGTGAATGGTGCAGGAGCGCATACGGTTTGAAATTATATTTATATAGCTCGTATAAGAAAAAAACGTAAATAAGGCCGCTGGCTAAAATTGGAATATTTTGAAAAGTTTATAATAATTTAAAAACCTCTGCGGCCGTGTTTCAACATCTCACCAAAGTTTTACGTTTTATTGCAATCGGATAAATGGCGTAGGAGCGCATATGAAAATTATTTTTTACAAAGCTCATATAACAAAAAATACGAATTAGGGGCCAACGGCCGAAAACAGAATGTTTTTAAAAGTGTTTAAATAACACAGTAAAATGAACTGGTACATGGACAACAACTCACTAAGTTTTGTAGCAATCGCTTGATTGGTGTAGGAGCGCATACGGTTTGAAAATATATTTATATAGCTCATGTAAGGAAAAACAAATATGAGACCCCTGGCTCAAAACTGAATACTTTAAAACAATTGTAGCAATTTAAAAACCTTTATGGACATGCTTGCAACATGTTGCCAAAGTTTTATCGGAATCGGATAAATGGCGTAGATGCGCATATGAAAATTATTTTTTACAAAGCTCATGTAAGAAAAAAATACGAATTAAGGGCCAACGGCCGAAAACGGAATATTTTTAAAAGTGTTTAAATAACACAGTAAAATGCATTTGCGCATGGACAACAACTCACTAAGTTTTGTAGCAATCGCATGATTGAAAAGTGTTTAAATAACACAGTAAAATGCATTTGCGCATGGACAACAACTCACTAAGTTTTGTAGCAATCGCATGATTGGTGTAGGAGCGCATACGGTTTGAAAATATATTTATATAGCTCATATAAGAAAAAACGAATATGAGGGCCCTGGCTCAAAAAGGAATACTTTAAAACGGTTGTAATATTTAGAAACCTTTATAGAGAAGCTTGCAACATGTCACCAAAGTTTTATCGGAATCGAATAAATGGCGTAGGATCGCATATGAAAATTATTTTTTACAAAGCTCATATAACAACAAATACGAATTAAGGGCCAACGGCCGAAAACAGAATGTTTTTAAAAGTGTTTAAATAACACAGTAAAATGCACTGGCGTATGGACAACAACTCACTAAGTTTTGTAGCAATCGCATGATTGGTGTAGGAGCGCATACGGTTTGAAAATATATCTATACAGCTCATATAAGGAAAAACGAATGTGAGGCCCCTGGCTCAAAACTGAATAATTTAAAACGATTGTAATAATTTAGAAATGTTTATAGTCATGCTCGCAACATTTCACCAAAGTTTTATATAAATCGGATAAATGGCGTAGGAGCGCATGTTGAAAATATTTTACAAAGCTCATATATGAAAAAAACGAATTAAGGGCCAACGGCTAGCAACGAAACACTTGATAAGGTTTTTAATGACTCAGTGAAATGGCCGGTTATGTGGAAAACAACTGTGTAAAGTTTTGTTGCAATCGCATGAATGGTGTAGGAGCGCATACGAGACATACAGACAGACATACATACAAACATTCATTTTTATATATAGAGATTTATCTTTTGGGTGATTGGGAATGTGGATTTTAGGGCGGCGCCTTCATGAGGGCTACGCGAAATTTGTATCCTTTTATTTCTTTTTTTAATCAATACGATGGTAGGGTAGGGGCGCCATCTAGCGCACATGGTACAAACTAGTAACTCACTTGAGTAATGACAGTGTTTTATCTACTTTTATATGACACTTTATTTATTTTTTAATCTATCCTTTCGCTGACTCTCATTCTTTTTTTTTTTTTTTTTTTTTTTTTTTTTTTTTTTTTTTTTTTCTTTTTTTGTTTTTTTTTTTTTTTTTTTTTTTTTTTTTTTTTTTTTTTGGCTTTCGTCATGTGTGCCTCGAGAAAACTTGTATCCAGAAGGGAACACCGAGAAAACCTTTTAGGAACCTTTGCATTAGGACCTAAAATTGTCTGGTGAGAAAGAAGAGCATCCTCTGGTCTAATTTGTTATTGTTTATTTCTTTGCATTCAGTCGGTTTAAGCTTAAGGAACTCTTGTAATACGATCTATGGCTGGATTAAAGCTAGGCCATGCTGCTAGCGGTTCCGGCAAGAGTTTTTCCTCTACGTAGCGCCACCGACACTGAAGGTAGAGCAGAATACCCCAAGCTTAAAAACTGACGTCACTACGTCTATCTCCGAGGGCGCAGGAGGGGAGTTACTTAGGTAATAAATAAATAAATATTATTCCGAATTTATGGTTAGTAAAAATTAGAAAATGCTAAGTGAGGGGAACTTGCACATGCATCATAGTAAGTGCCAGTCTTAAGGTGTTTACACATATATCATAGTAAGTACTAGTAACAATGTGTACACCATAGTTAATTCTAGAAAAAAAGTGTAAACACATACAGCATGATATATATATATATATATATATATATATATATATATATATATATATATATATATATATAAATATATATATATATATATAAGATTGAGCTAGGCTGACCGTATCACCAAAGAGACAAAGCGATTTAAATACTTTCGGAATCTTAAAAACAATGATAGTGATTTTCTAAGATAATTGAATAAACTTGATAGAGCAAAAAAAATAACAAAATAATATATATATATATATATATATATATATATATATATATATATATATATATATATATAAGATTGAGCTAGGCTGACCGTATCACCAAAGAGACAATGCGATTTAAATACTTTCGGAATCTTAAAAACAATGATAGTGATTTTCTAAGATAATTGAATAAACTTGATAGAGCAAAAAAAATAATAAAATATAACCGCTTTGAAATAGACTAAATGAACTATTTTAAGCATTTTATCAGAGTTTAAAACTTATGGTAAAAAAAATAAAATAAAAAAAAAATTATGATCTGAAAATTACATCGTAATCAATTTATCGGGGAAATCCAAACATCTGTGGTTTTAAGTGCATTTGTTTAGTGCTTTGTAAATATTGCGAAATTAAATTAAAACTAATTAGTTCTAAATAAACACGCAAATGACGTCATAGCCTGAATTGCCTATTTTAGCAAAAGCTTTAAGTTTCTTTGATTTTAATAACCGCGCGTGATAATACTGATAATGTATGTCCCCTTCTTAAAAGTAAAATTAATAAATATCATTGATTGCTCTTTTAAATTGTTAATAAAACACTAGAAAATATGTACCTTGTATTTTTAATATTCAATATGTTTTTACTTTTTTTTTTATTCCAAAAATATATATTTTTTTTAATTGTTAACGTAATAAAAACTTAGCCTTTAAATGTACTTTTAATACGAAAAATGCCTTAATAAGTTCAACGAAACCCCACAGCAAAGTAAAATTCACTACTGCCCTTATCCCATTGCAAAAAAATGTGTTTGCGTACTTGGGGGAGAAATATTCCCATGGATGACTTTATTAATATTTATTAAAATCTATATTTTCATTTTACACCAGGCAGCATAAGATACGCCTCAGAATAAAGAAATGAATGGCGCAAAAAACGTTAGGGTAAGCATATCATATATAGCAGAAATACTTCTTAAAAATGTGAATGATGTTAGAAATGTGGACATCATTACATAGATTAGATACTCCTGTTTAAAATAAGGACTTGTGATGAGTTTTCGCAATAGCAGGTAGAAATTATTGCAAAGTGCCTGCCATTATGATCTCGATAACTTCGGGTGATATTTTCTTGTACATTGATATCATGTGTGCGATAGAACTATAACAATTATGCTATAGAGTTACAACACGTCTTTGGACTTCCGTCGCAAAACTTTAAATAAATAAATTTTATGAATTTAGAACAAATTAATGGACCATTGTGATAAAATATTTTTTTTAAACTGTCATCAAAATAATCTCGTTAGCAGTAAGAGTGAGAATTTCTAACATTCTTCAGGTTGAGAAAAGCAATGTTTTCATAAGTGACTGTGTACATTTTGGAATCGTTCACTGACCATGTCTTAAAACATGACGTTCGCCATCATTTGGACACAATCTGCCGCGTGACGTCGACGCAGCTTAATGCTAGATGGGACCTTTAAATGACATTACCTACATATCCCCCCCCCCCTTTATTAGCCATCATTTGGACACAATCTGCCGCGTGACGTCGACGCAGCTTAATGCTAGATGGGACCTTTAAATTACATTACCTACATATCCCCCCCCCCCTTTTTTTTTTAAACCACTTAAAAATCTCAGAAACCCAAGACCTCATTCGAGGATTATAAACAAAACCACTAATGAATCCATGAGATTATTCCGATCCCATTTCTTTGATGCGTATTGGGAACATTCTTTACAATTCTTCGTGGAAGTTGAAGAAAATTAGGTTTTTATTATTACAGACTTTCTCTCTACTCACATTTTCATCTTGAGGAACTTTTTTTTGTGATGACACAACACGTATTTTCGTTCGGTCGATAGAGTCTGACTTGAAAGGTCGTCTGCGTGATGACCTCCAGTATGATGGGTGAATGGAAGATTTAGAGTTGGGGGTGGGGGGGGGGGGTTGGGGCAGGGATTGATTGGGACATATGTAGGGGGTATTAATTATTTTTATCTCCGGGTAAGGGGCATGGTTTATAGCCGGGATCTCGTAGGCATTGGTTTTTTTTTTTTTAATTCTTCTTTTTTGGATAATCTGCAATTTAAAATATTAATGCTGATGTTACGCACTGGCTTCTATTGTGAGAAATTAATCTGCTATTTTAATTTATGGCTCGTTCAAACAGTACCTAACAAAGGAAGATACCATAGAGAAATACAATAATAAACATACAACACCGAAAACAGTACCAAGTACAATTAATAAAATTTAATTTAGTAATAATACAATTATAAAACAAGAGAAATATAATTACAAATCATCAACTTACAGAGTATGGTAGATCTTGTACCGGTACACAGTTAGAACAATCTGCCAATTAATAATGTACAATGACGAAATGCGAATAAACACATATATAAGAACACAAAGAATAATACACGTCTCGTAATGTTAAAAATATATATTTCAATCTGTCTCAATCTCCGTCCCTGTCAATCCTTTATGTATGCAGCGTAAGCACTGCCTTCAAGAAGCTACTCAGCATGTGTTTACGTTTCTAGCACAAATCGCGATCATTCCACAACAAACCAGGAGATATACTAAACATGTTCAATTGGTAGCCGGTAGTAAACAAGATACATCAAAGACATTTAACCACGCCCACAACAAACGTTACCGTCTGCTAGGAGTCTAATGCGGGGTCAAAAAAGTTCACGCACGGGGAAAAAGTGTACTACATAACAACTGAAAAGTGGAAAATAATTATATATATATATATATATATATATATATCTATATATACACATTTTTAATGACTTTCTTTCTAGGACGAGTTTAAGGGCACTAAAAAGTAGAAAATAATTTTCTCAAGATGCACTCTTCAAAAGAAGCATGCGCACAATTTATTTTCAAACATTAGAACCAAAAAAAAAAGGGCTTTTCTACATTTAATTGTAATCTTTTGGCTTCCTTAGATTGCCTTATTCTGCACATATTTTCTATGCCTAGGCAATGTTTATATATCTAATGTATTTCACTTTCACTAGAATCCTGGATAAAATACTTTGCCTATGTCAAACCCTCAAAGTTAAATTGAATGTTTACGAGAAAATAACGTTTCAAGTCGTGGATACATTTTATTTCCTCTTATTTATTTCAGCAACCAGTAATAAGTCCATGTCTTTCACTTATTTGTATTTGTATTGATAGACCGTGAAATTGTTAAAATCTTTCTTCAAATATTGACCTTTAAGATAAAATTTAACTCGATTCTCCGTCGTAATGCAAAAAATAAATTGTAACGGACGGATGCCAACAAAGAAAAAAGTACCACTCTATGGCTACCAATGCAGTACCACTCTATTGCCACCAATGCAGTACCACTCTATGGCCACCAATGCAGTACCACTCTATTGCCACCAATGCAGTACCACTCTATGGCCACCAATGCAGTACCACTCTATGGCCACCAATGCAGTACCATTTATTGCGACCAATGCAGTACCAATTTATTCCTTCCAATGCAGTACCACTCTATTGCTCCAAATCACAATTTCGCTTTACTGCCGCTCAGTATGGAGTTGTCATTTATAAGAAAAGTCGGAGTCTTGTCGTCTTGATTACTCCGGCTTTCTCGGAGTCTTGTCTCCTTGATTACACTGGCTTACGCCCGAGCAGAAGACAATCGAGTTTTCGTTCTCATCTTGATTCAAGATCACGTTACTTAAGTCGCTTCTGTTACAGTTTTCACGTTTTTTAGGGAGAAATTTCTGTGAGGTCTGTTTAATAAATCTTAGCTACTAGTCAAAAGACTGGTCTTGCTTGGGGTTTTTATTTGGAAAACAATAACAATAAAACGTTATAAGCAAACACGTAGTCAAAAACACTTTGCAAAATAAACTATTAAAGTTGAAGTTTTTTCCCTAAAAAAGTTTCAGATTTATACAAATACATATTTGTTAACATTAAATTTAGAACCCACTGTGTTACAGTTAATATTCCCTAAACCGTAGTGCCTGCCATTGTACGGAGTGCCTGCCACTATACGCAGTGCCTTCCATTTTACGGAGTGTCTGCTATTTTACAGAGTGCCTGCCACTGTACGCAGTACTTGCCACTGTACGGAGTGCCTGGAACTGTACGCAGTGCCTGCCACTGTACGGAGTGCCTGTCACTGTACGCAGTGCCTGCCGCTTTACGCAGTACCTGCCCCTGCACGTGAGTACCTGCCACTGTACGTAAAATATATACGTCATTCGATACCATGGAAATTCCAAAGAAAGTATAGATATCTGTAAAACTAAACTAAAATTTCCGTAAACGTGTACATCCCAATTAACATTCTCATAATCTTTTTAGCTACATTGAACAAAGAAATTGCTGGAAACGTTTTAATTACTTTTTGTAAACGATAATTTGTTATAAAATGACGCCATTTATCTAGTCATTCTGTCGAGACTAAAACATCTGGTCGAAAATGGCGTAAATCCATAGCTTTCCATTAAAGTTAAAATAAGGACCCCAGGTGTGGTTGGGGAGGGGGGGGGGACTGGGGAGGGACCCGTTCTTTAAGGCGAAGTTTTAATTAACTCTAAGAAATAGAGTCTACATAATTCAACAGATAAATAGCCAAGGGATAATTTAACAGTTGTCCCCATTAAATAAGTTGGAAAGTGCAAGAGATATAGCGTATAAAAGGAAAATAAAATTAGTATTTCTGGCCCCGACAGTTATGAATAGGATGAGTTCAAAAACCCTCCAATTTTTTAATATAGATTTTCAAATTCATCTGCACCAAGTTTTGTCTAGATCTATCCATGCATTGTAATTTATTTATATATCTCAGATAAGAAAAAGGAACTTAAATCTTTCATTTTTTGAGCTTGGAAAAATGAAATAACTTTATTTCAACAAATTGTCCCATTAAAATCGGTTGACAAGGGCCCCCCCCCCACCCACCCCCAGTCACAAAATATGTGGATATTTTACAACCCACTTATATTTTAAAGGGGATAATGAAATTTTATTTTTTACTATGTTTGGTTAAGGAACGTAGAATCTTTTATTATAACTAAACCTCCGTTTAGCTTTGGCTATTATAAGAAAAATACACGGAAGAACAGTGCTTCTCAACCTTTTTTGTGCCATGCCCCACCAAAGCCTTCGTATAGGCCTTTAGCTTTGGCTATCATAAAGGAAATTCCTTATAGAACCTGCTACGATCCCTTTTCCCTGTGGATGTCATGTTAGGGATTGTCTGGTGATGTTATCTTGGGGTTTGCGGAGAGTGTGCCCTATCCACCTCCATCTTTTCCTGATGATGTCTTCTCAATAGGCTCCTGGTATGTCTGTCCTTTCTGGTAAGTCTTTTTTTTTTTTTTGGCGATGGTGTTTGGTTCTGCATCTGTCTAAGTCAAAGTCTGTTTTTTTCTGCTTAATGTTTGCTGCTGTTCTCCAAGTTTTAACTCTATAAAGTAGGACTGTTTCGACATTTTTGTTGAAGATTCTACCCTATCCACCTCCATCTTTTCCTGATGATGTCTTCTCTATTGGCTCCTGGTTTGTCTGTCCTTTCTGGTAAGTCTTTTTTTTTTTTGGCGATGGTGTTTGGTTCTGCATCTGTCTAAGTCAAAGTCTGTTTTTTTCTGCTTAATGTTCGCTGCTGTTCTCCAAGTTTTAACTCTATAAAGTAGGACTGTTTCGACATTTGTGTTGAAGATTCTGACTTTGGTTTGAAGAGTCAGCTCCTTTGACTCCCATATTTTCTTTAATACCACAGATGCTGACCTAGTCTTACAAATTCTAGTCCTGACATCCGCTTCGGATCCACCATTTAAGTCAATGGTGCTGCCTAAATATGTGAAAGCGTCCACTTCTTCCAGCGCATATCCTACCAGAGCGATACGCTTATTGTTGGCCGATCTTTGTCTTGGTTTTATTGATATAAATAAAAGCAAGATTCATCGGAACCCTCGATTTCTACCCTGCACCCCGATGAAAATGAGCGTTAATTTTTGTGACGATAGATACACTTCCTAGAGGCTACTATTAGTGCCACCATGGGGACGAAATATTTTGGCCGCTCTCCCTTTCACGAAACAACCTCTACAGTTGTCCGGAAATGCCGCACTTCCATAAAAAGAACACCTTATTCTCCTCATTTCTAGAGGATTCGGCGTCGGGGGACAGGATTTATTTTTATCCCCCCACCCCAACTCTGAAAATAATTAATTTCAATTACTAACATCAAAGCTCATTTCGGTTCCCCCGCTACTCTGGCGGTCCGGGACGTATTATGTCCCTTCTGCCACCCTTAGCTACGCCTCTGGCCTCTGGCCACTGCCCACTGGAAACTGGCACTGCCCTCCCAACCGAAAATCTGAAATGCCCCCGGGGGAACATGTCTGAAAGAAATACTGACGCCAAAGCCCCCTTTATGGACGATCCTAAATTATGTGATATTTCTAATGCACTATTTTTTTAGAATAAAGCTTTATTTAAAATGTGCGCAACAAAAATATACAAATATTGTCACCGAAAACTTTTCTTAGATATTTGAAAGTGCACTATTCAGAATAAAGGCTTATTAAAATTGTATACACCAAAAATAACTTGAATATCCCTCGGAATCATTCAATATGAGAATATCATTTTGTTTTTACCCTTTATCATCTACATTTTATGATATTTGTTTTTAATTAGAGCTTTTGTGATATGGGGATTATGAACAAAATTTCCAAGACCGTCTATAGGTCAGTAGATATATGTCAAATTTAGTGGCGATCCATTGATTGGTATTCTCATGATATATCTACCCATTTACAAACATTGTCTCCCTGAGTTTTATATAGTGGATATTTACAAACAATCTCACACTGAGCTTTGTATCTATGTATATATATATAATTAGGCCAGCAAAGGTCAAACAAGATGGGTCAAACACCACGCAGGCTATTTATAGATACGCCAGAGTGTGGTTCAATAATGACTTCACTAGCGCGTAAAAGATAATTCCCCCTAACTACGCTAAATGATATATATTTTTTTTTTTATAACGCAATTGCGTTTGGCGCGTAATATTTTATTTTCGGAAATGAAATCTTCTCAATTTAAGTATTGTGTAAAAAATATTCGGTTTAAAACTGGTTTGGACATGAGAATATTAATATAGTTCATGGGCGTGAAATAAAAAGTGTGCAGTGACGTATCATGGGGGAAGGGGTGTAGCAAATATTGGGTTCTTTTAAATGTGCGTTACTTAAGTTCATGTTTTGTCAAGTTACTTTATTAGATTGGAAGTCCACGCATTGCTGTCGCCAATGTTTGGCGCGCTATATCTAGTAGCGGATATTTGGAAAAAAATGTCACACTGAGCTTCATATAGTGGATATTTACAAACAATGTCACACTGAGCTTTATATGGTGGATTTGCATTGAAAAAGAGAACTCCTTAAAACTAAGTGTGCAATCACGCGTCTACCGTAAACAACCAATATTGACACCAGGGGCGTCATTTCAGGGGGGGGGGTGGGCAAAACTAAAACTTAGTAGGCTTGTTAAGTTTTTATTACTTGAGTTGCTACAGCACATAGCAATTTAAATAAAACCTGAAAATACCCACCCTTCCCTACCCAAATGACGTCCCTGTTGACAACCCCATATAAAGGGTGAGACCTATCTCGATATTAAATAGGAGAGGGAGTTTTTTTCACTGCACATGTTACTCAACTGAAACAGCTATTTCCAACTAATAAGCTTTTTTGTACAGAAATAGCCAGCAGTCATCCAACTTTTTCCATTATACAGACTGACCACCAGTGCTCAAACTTTTTCCATTATACAGACTGACCACCAGTGCTCAAACTTTTTCCATTATACTGATTGGGCTGCAGTAATCCATCTTTTTTCCATTTTACTGATTGGCCAGCATTAATCAAACTTTTTCCATGTTATTGATTTGCCAGCAGTGCTTCGTCCATGTATGATGCAAGTGATTGTAGGCCGTTGCTCCAGACTTTTCTTATTTTTATAATAACATGCTATTTAAGGGGGAGGGGGAGAGAGAAAGAGACTTCATTGAGGTTAGCTAGAATGGAATATGGGGGAAAAAATAGATGGGAAACTTGTAAAAAAGAATGTAATAATAGGACATTGTCTTGTTGTGTCCCTTTTTTCAGGATATTCCAAACTTAGCGAGATATATTTCTTTTATCACAAATCACAACAGGACAGTTGAGCACTGCAGCAGTGATATGATTACTTACACATCAGTGATATGCCTACTTACACATCAGTGATATGCCTACTTACACATCAGTGATATGCCTACTTACACATCAGTGATATGCCTACTTACACATCAGTGATATGCCTACTTACAAATCAGTGATGTGCCTACTTACACATCAGTGAAATGATTACTTACACATCAGTGATATACCTAATTACACATCAGTGAAAGATCTATGTACACAGCGCTTTTCATTCTCCTTTGAAGGCTTAAATTTGGGACTTTGATCTGTTGATGACATAATATTATCAAAGAGAAGGCAAAATAGTATTCACTTTATATCAACTAAATGTAATGACATTGTTTTTAATGAAACTAATTAACACGAAATTGATACAAATGAAACGGGCAATAATTAAAATAGCACTCTGTCAAACCTCACAAAGAGGGTGTTATGTAGACGACGTCGTGTTTACGCCTTATTTCCCCGTGCTGTGAACTCTAGCAGACACCAAACAAGTTCTAAACCGCATTTAAGGTGTGGCTAGCTAAAAATATTCTCTTTACCTAAATAAAATTAATAGTCTGTAAAGAAAAACAATGTGTAAGGCGGATCTAGATGCATCAGTGGGATAGACTATAAAATGCGGACACGATTGATTTTTGGCAGAGTTATTTTTAGAGTGTGTTATTCTTGCTAGAGTTTTTGCTGATGTGTGAACTCCTAGTTATTGTTGTACTCTTTGCACACTGTGTTAGCATCAACTGTGTACCGGTACAGGAGAAACAGGTCTCTGTAAGTTAATGATTTTTAATTATATTATTTTATTTTGTAATTTATTAGTAACTTAATAAAACTTATTAATTGTAGTTAGCACCGTTTTGAGTGTCGTATTCTTTTGCTATTGTATTTCACATATAATATGGTATCGTCTTTTTATGCACTGTTTTGGGAACGAGCCATGCCCTGAAATAGGAGATTAAATTCTCCCTCTAGACAGCGGTACGTAACTGGGGTGGGTTGATCCTGGAAGCCCGACAAATAACAGAGGGGACGAAGGGAACTAATGACACCTAGCTGTATCCTTCCGACAAAACTAATGGCATCTAGCTGTATCCTTCCGACAAAACTAATGGCATCTAGCTGTATCCTTCCGACAAAACTAATGGTATCTAGCTGTATCCTTCCGACAAAACTAATGGCATCTAGATGTATCCTTCCGACAAAACTAATGGCATCTAGCTGTATCCTTCCGACAAAACTAATGGCATCTAGATGTATCCTTCCGACAAAACTAATGGCATCTAGCTGTATCCTACCCAGAAAACTAATGACACCTAGCTTTATCCTTCCGACAAAACTAATGACACCTAGCTGTTTACTACCGACAAAACTAATGACACCTAGATGTATACTACCAACTAAACTAATGACACCTAGATGTATCCTAGCGAAATTTTTGACACCCAGATATTTTCTTATGAAACGTGTGACAGCCAGCTTGTATCCTAATGAAGCTTATGATAACTGACTGAATCCTAATGACTGCTGAAGTTAGTATGCATTATAGAAAACGGTCTACATTTCAAAAAGTCTTGTTCCATATTATTTTAAATTCAAAGAGGCCCTAAGACGACTCAGTTTGTTTTTCTTTTGTAACGGACTATGTTTTCACATGAAAACAGAGAGGTAGCATGAGTGAACAGTGAATTGTGTTGACCATGTTTTTTTCCACGGGGAGAGACAATCAATGGATTGTATTTTGAGATGCAAATGTGAACTCCACGTTTTTGGAGAGTAAAATTATGTTTTTGTCAGAGCGGTTGTTTTCCACGCTTTGCTGGTAATAAAGTATGAGTTGACTGAGATAAGGAGAGCTGAGCGCAGGAGAGTCAGAGTTAGTCGGAGTTGAGTTAGAGTTGAGATGTAGTACAGTTGAGCTGAGTTATAGCAGTGTGAGGACGTGTCTTTCTGAGTGATGGAATACTATATATATATATGTGAAATGATTACATTCATGCAAGGATTATTATTAATATTATCTGTGTAAATTGTGATTTAATAAAGTACTGTAAGTTTAACCAGGATTCAGTATTCTTATTTGCGTGCCTGGATAACAAGAGGAAGAACAATGAAGTCTTAGCCGGTATTCTGAATTACTAACTTAAAACAAGTAACCATGCTACTGACATAACCCACAGCATAAGAAATAAGATCCCACGCCATGTCAGAGTATGTGCGTTACATCTTTATTTATTTTTTTATGTTGCTTGTCAAATCTAGATGCAATTTGGCATAGAGATTGGAGTTGTGGTTGTTGCTGTTGTTTTTGTTTGTTTGTTGTTGTTGTTGTGTTTTTTTTTTTGGGGGGGGGGGTGGTTGTTGTTATTTTTCAAACAAGTTGAGAACTCCACCGTCAAACCTCACTGCCTCCGATCACCCTTTCCAGTTTAAAGGGTTTACTCCAAAGAGAACCAATGAATGCTCTTCCGCTTTAACATGGCAGCACGGCCATTGACTGTCAGGCTAACTCTCTTCCTTAAATATTTTATCAAGTTAAAAATAAGTCAGTTGGAATGATGTTAAGCTTTTTTTTATACTCATCAAATGTTCCAGACAGAAAAATAAACTTACCAACATGAATTGTTCGGTGAAGAAGAGTATATCCAAAACATGAATTGTTCGGTGAAGCGTACATCCGAAACATGAATTGTTCGGTGAAGAGTATATCCAAAACATGAATTGTTCGGTGAAGAGTACATCCAAAACATGAATTGTCCGGTGAAGAGTATATCCAAAACATGAATTGTTCGGTGAAGCATACATCCAAAACATGAATTGTTCGGTGAAGCGTACATCCAAAACATGAATTGTTCGATGAAGAGTACATCCAAAACATGAATTGTTCGGTGAAGCGTACATCCAAAACATGAATTGTTCGATGAAGAGTATATCCAAAACATGAATTGTTCGGTGAAGAGTACATCCAAAACATGAATTTTTTGGTGAAGCGTACATCCAAAACATGAATTGTTCGGTGAAGCGTAAATTCAAAACATGAATTGTTCGGTGAAGCGTGCATCAAAAACATGAATTGTTCGGTGAAGAGTATATCCAAAACATGAATTGTTCGGTGGAGAGTATATCATTTCTAAAAGGTTTCATTCTGAACAGACAGGCGAATGGTAAAGATAAAATTATTTCTTCAAGATACTACCCAAAAAAACATTTATTGTTGGACACCTAGAGAGAAGTCAAAATTTCGCAATGTGTCACCGAAATTTATTTTTGAAAAAAATAATTTACAAAATGGTAATTGTAATTTTGTAGTAAATTTGCAAGTCACGATAAAAAATTATATAATTTGAAAGCAACTATTCTTGGAACTTACATTAGCAACTTAGTGATCTTTGTAAAAATCTCTCCCCCTGCCCCCCCCCTTCCTTTTTCTTGTTTAATCTTTTGTTTTTAAAAGTTGGGATAAATATATATTTGAAACATAAAATCATTGTCTTGAAATGCAAAGTCACGTGGTGAAAGAATACAAAGCTGCATTCGGTGTAGAAATGTAGTCGAACCCCGCCCCCACCCCACCCCAACTTCACTATCCTAACCTCACTCCCCCACTTCATTACCCCACTTCATTCCCCCACTTCACTTCCCCACTTCATTCCCCCACTTCATTCCCCCACTTCTTCATTCCTAAATTTCACTTCCCAGATTGCACTCAATGATAACGCTAAATTACCTACCAGCTAGCTCATCCCATTAGTTTGACAACTTGTTAGAGTGAATTGACGTCACGTCCCGACACTTTGTTAAAGTGCATTGACGTCACGTCCTGACAACTTGTTAGAGAGCATTGACGTCACGTCCCGACACTTGTTAGAGTGCATTGACGTCACGTCCTGACAACTTGTTAGAGAGCATTGACGTCACGTCCCGACACTTTGTTAGAGTGCATTGACGTCACGTCCTGACAACTTGTTTAGAGTGCATTGAGAATATGTCCTGACAACTTGTTAGAGTCCATTGACGTCACGTCCTGACAACTTGTTAGAGTGCAATGATGTCATGTCCTGACAACCTAATTAGAGTGCACTCACGTCACGTCCTGACAAACCGTTAGACTGCATTGACGTCAAGTCTTGATAACAACATGTTAGAATCCATTGACGTCACGTCCTGACAGCTTGTCGATGTGCATTGACATCACGTCCTGACAACTTGTTTAGCGTGCATTGACATCACGTCCTGACAACTTGTTTAGCGTGCATTGACATCACGTCCTGACAACTTTTTAGCTGGCAATAAGGGGGACTGACTTCAATCGGTTAGCCAAGCAAGGAAATGAATGAAGGTTAAGTGTTATTTGTAATTAATTCTTTGACTGTTGTTTGTTCGCTGCTGTAGGCTTCTTGCCGACAATCTGCTGTTTTATATCGTTCTTTGTTTTCCAGTTGTTCCGCCTACTTTGTTTCACTCATTCGTAACCCTTTAGAGAGCACTGAAGCCCTGTCCTGACAACTTGTCAGAGTGTATCATGTCCAATAATTCTAGTTAAAAATAAGGTGGTGTTTATATTTTAACTGAAATTTCAACCAAATAAAATTGCATTTGAATTATAGGACTTTAGACGCTGACTGGATAGAAATAACTGCAAGGCTGTCTGGCAAATATGTCAACCCGAAACAAATATTTTTTAAAAAATATCTCTCTTTTTGTTAGTTAAGATGGAATATTTCCTCGACACAAGACAAATAACCTCATTTTGTCCAGATGTGACCAGAAACCAGTGGGAAATCGTGTCCTTTCTAAACCAGGTCAGTGATCTGAAGTGAAGGCGACGTTAGATAATGAACGATGGGGAGGGGGTGGTTAATAATCGACTACCCTGGACCTCAGGGGTCAGGGGCCATTTTTCGTATTCATTTAAGTAGTCGTTACCCCTTTTATGCAAATGGGGGAAAATCATAAATTATTTGAAAACAAAATGGCTTATTGAATCTACACAAAGAATGCAATTTCTTTTATATTATTATATTTTGCTTATTGTGTGTCATGCCCCCTCTTCAAAACTGCCCCCCCCACCAACTGCACATGTTTTATGTTAATTTTACTGCTGAGCATTTGATCACTTGTTCCAGTTGTGCTCTGAGCATTTGATCACTTCCAAACCCAGACAGATTCTTTAAATGATATGTCTCTTTGAGACTACAGAGAGATCTACAGGAACAAACGATTTTTCCTTACCATTAAACAACAACGCAGCTTTCAAACTCACCTTGTTAGATTCTATGGACAGTCTCCACTGCTCAGGAACGTTTACTCAACCAAGCTTCATCATAAGACAGTTCACAGCAGTACAGAAACATATTCTATTTTCCCGTTTATATTATGTACACTTAGTTATACAATATATATTTCTTGAATGCATGCACACTTTGAAATCTAGACGTGAATGCAAAGTCTAACGTCCTAGTCGGTATTAGCCCGTTAAAAATCATACAACCTATACGTCATACATCTTACGTTCAGTAGCAAAATCTTTGTTGACCACTGTTTGAGACCGACTGTGAATAGTTGGTCTGAATCATAAATTTACAATAAAACATGTGCCAAGGTCTGTTTTTTTTTTCTTTTGTATTCCTAAAAAGGAAATTGAATTGTGAATTTAATGGGTGCAAGTAAATAAAGGACGTGTCAAGGATTTGTGGGAGTAAACGAGGGGCAGGTCGATGATTAGCGAAAGTAAAAGACAAGTCCTGTACCACCAGGCCAATAGTAGAGATCAGACAAGTGCAGTACCACCAGGCCAATAGTAGGGATCAGACAAGTGCAGTACCACCAGGAATATAGTAGAGATCAGACAAGTGCAGTACCACCAGACCTATAGTAGAGATCAAACAAGTGCAGTACCACCAGGCCAATAGTAGGGATCAGACAAGTGCAGTACCACCACGCCTATAGTAGAGATCAGACAAGTCCTGTACCACCTGGCTAATAGTAGGGAACAGACAAGTGCAGTATCACCAGGCCAATAGTAGGGATTAGACAAGTGCAGTACCACCAGGCCAATAGTAAAGATCAGACAAGTGCAGTACCACCAGGCTAATAGTAGGGATCAGACAAGTGCAGTACCACCAGGCCATTAGTAGGGGTCAGAAAAGTGCAGTACCACCAGGCCAATAGTAGGGATCAGACAAGTGCAGTATAACCAGGCCAATAGTAGGGATCAGACAAGTGCAGTACCACCAGGCAATAGTAGAGATCAGACAAGTGCAGTATCATCAGGCCAATAGTAGGGATCAGACAAGTGCAGTACCACCAGGCCAATAGCAGGGATCAGACATGTGCAGTATCACCAGGCCAATAGTAGGGATCAGACAAGTGCAGTACCACCAGGCCAATAGTAGGGATCAGACACGTGCAGTACCATCAGGCCAATAGTAGGGATCAGACAAGTGCAGTATCACCAGGCCAATAGTAGGGATCAGACAAGTGCAGTACCACCAGGCCAATAGTAGGGATCAGACAAGTGCAGTACCACCAGGCAAATAGTAGAGATCAGACAAGTGCAGTACCACAAGGCCAATAGTAGAGATCAGACAAGTGCAGTATCACCAGGCCAATAGTAGGGATCAGACAAGTGCAGTACCACCAGGCCAATAGTAAGGATGAGACAGGTGCAGTACCACTAGGCCAATAGTAGGGATCAGACAAGTGCAATACCACCAGGCAAATAGTAGAGATCAGACAAGTGCAGTACCACAAGGCCAATAGTAGAGATCAGACAAGTGCAGTATCACCAGGCCGATAGTATGAATCAGACAAGTGCAGTACCACCAGGCCAATAGTAGAGATAAGACAAGTCATGTACCACCAGGCCAATAGTAGGGATCAGACAAGTGCAGTACCACCAGGCCAATAGTAGGGATCAGACAAGTGCAGTACCACCAGGTCATTAGTAAGGATCAGACAGGTGCAGTACCACCAGGCCAATAGTAGGGATCAGAAAAGTGCAGTATCACCAGGCCAATAGTAGGGATCAGACAAGTGCAGTACCACCAGGCCAATAGTAGAGATCAGACAAGTGCAGTATCACCAGGCCAATAGTAGGGATCAGACAAGTGCAGTACCACCAGGCCAATAGTAAGGATCAGACAGGTGCAGTACCACCAGGCCAATAGTAGGGATCAGACAAGTGCAGTACCACCAGGCCAATAGTAGGGATCAGACAAGTGCAGTACCACCAGGCCAATAGTAGGGATCAGACAAGTGCAGTACCACCAGGCCAATAGTAGGGATCAGACAAGTGCAGGACCACCAGGCCAATAGTAAGGATCAGACAAGTGCAGTACCACAAGGCAATAGTAGGGATCAGACAAGTGCAGTAACACCAGGCCAATAGTAGAGATCAGACAAGTGCAGTACCACCAGGTCAATAGTAGGGATCAGACAAGTGCAGTATCACCAGGCCAATAGTAGGGATCAGACAAGTGCAGTATCACCAGGCCAATAGTAGGGATCAGACAAGCCCAGTATCACCAGGCCAATAGTAGAGATCAGACAAGTCATGTACCACCAAGCCAATAGTAGGGATCAGAAAAGTGCAGTACCACCAGGCGAATAGTAGGGATCAGACAAGTGCAGTATCACCAGGCCAATAGTAGGTATCAGACAAGTGCAGTACCACCAGGCCAATAGTAACGATCAGACAAGTGCAGTACCACTAGGCCAACAGTGGGATCAGACGTCTAAGGATAGAAACTATAATCCCGTGATTAACCAGCCATAAAAAGTGACATGAAGAGAACACGTATTGAGTTTGAAAATGAAAAAAGAGATGTCACATAGAGATGTTTGCTGGTAAAACTCTTTGAAATTAAAAAGTCTAGAGCAGTGGTTCTTAACCTGGATTCGATCGAACCCCACGGGTTCGGTGAGTCAGTCTCATGGGTTTGGTGGAGGTAAAAAAAAAAATCAGGACAAAAAATCACATTTTATTTTCCTATTAAGAAGGGTTCGGTGAATGTGCATATGAAAATGATAGGGTTCGATACCCTCAAAAAAATAGTTTTTTCAGAGCAGATACACAAAAATCACCATTTCAATTTAACGGACATAGGGGTGGTATGTTACGGAGATAAGGGTGGTATATTTCGGACTTAAGGGTTGTATGTAATGGACTTAAGGGTGGTCTGTTACGGACATAGGGGTCGTATGTTACGGACGTAAGGATGGTATATTTCGGACTTAAGGGTTGTATGTAATGGACTTAAGGGTGGTCTGTTACGGACATAGGGGTCGTATGTTACGGGCATAAGGATGGTATATTTCGGACTTAAGGGTTGTATGTAATGGACTTAAGGGTGGTCTGTTACGGACATAGGGGTCGTATGTTACGGACATAGGGGTCGTATGTTACGGACATAAACTCTAGCTACATAAGACATTGTGAAGTTCTGGCTACATTAGTCGTGTAGCTTTTTTTATTTAACCCCCCTCCCTTCCACAGAATTCACTCCCTTTAGCTCGGTATAAAATGGTCAACTAATATTTGGATTATCGCAAATTTTATCAATTGTGTAATCCTCTATTGAATTGAATTTTGAGTATTAGATTCCATTCAAACATTCAAGTTATTCACTCAACATCAGTATCCTTCTGTTATTTACCGTAGAAAATACACCCAGACAGAAGGAAACAAATTCAGTATAATCAAATCACTCTACTCTTCTGTCCTCTTCTGCCAGGGAGGTGATTATGTGAGGTAAATTTGGCGATGATCCACAAGGTGTAACCCTTGTTACGGTACGTGCGCTTGCCTTGTTTACATTGTGCATCTCGTGCGTAAACTTTGGGTGACCCCAAGTTTGGCAACATAATGGGTTTGGCCTTATTATAAATTGTCTCCCTTGACCTTGACTCCATTAAAAACACAGTATCTAATCGAGTTCAGTTGGAACCTACGAGAGGGCACCGGGTGCAGGTCAGATACAATGCGTCTGGACCCTCTCTGGAAAAGTCTCTAAAACAGACTATAAATAAGCCGATCGACAGAGGGAGCGGTAGAGTTAGAGAGATTCAGACTTTAAAACAAGGATTGCGATTACGATACGAGTCGAGAGCGGGACTAATAGACTGTCATACGGATACTGTACCGACCGTAGATTTGTATATTATATTTATTGTATGTTTGTGCGCCTTCCCAACATTGTACCGGTTCCAGCTCAATGCTGTACTATAAGTGAATAGTGATATTCTATTTGATTTTGCAATGTAGATGTAGCTAGATAAACTATTATTTGTAATTAGTCCTAGTTTGGGTCTCTTTCTTTTTTATTTTAATGGTATCGTCCTTTATCACTGTTTGTTACCAGCCATATAGTCAAATAAGAGATTAAATTCTCTATTATTTATAGTGGTACGTAGGGTTGCCATCCGTCCAGATATATCGGGACTGTCACCGTTATAGACCTTATAAGTAATTATATTAAATAATTTGTTTACTTCATTTCTACACCCACATCTAAGAGTGTCCCTGCGAGGTCCCAGCTAGATATGGCAACGCTAGCGGTACGTAACAATCTACTGGTGGTTCATGTTGGGGACCTTAAGAATGCCATTAACTCAGTCAATCCACCACAAGCGTGGTCACCTTCTGTGTGGATTTCGCAGTCATGCTGACCAGGTGGCCAAGCCAATTATTTTTTCTTTTGCCCATAAACTTGCTGAATGGTTTGGCACCAACCGTTTGTCTTATTTACCTGCTCCGAACTTTAAACGTCACACTGACCACAATGTCACTCTGACCAATGTCACTCTGTCCACAATGTCACCTGAACGACATTTTAAACATTAAGACCTGGGTGATTAAGAATGTGGATCTTTTTCTCTTGCGATTCCCTAATGACTGGCTGTTGGTGACTAACGTTACACGTGTTTCACAGGGTGAGTCAGGATGTGGATCCCATTCACATGCGATTCTCGGATGACTGGCTGTTGGTGTCTAGTGTCAGACGGGCCTCAATGAGGGAGGGGGAGGGAAACAATTCAATGGGCACCGACCACGATGTTTGAAGACCAGACATGTTAATGGATTTACGTTAGTGAAATAACAAAAGAAGGCAAAGGAAATGACAACGAGCCTAAAAAAGACGCAAGTGATTGTAAAGGTATCACAGTTGATGACACATCTACTGTGGATAACAGCCAACTAGAAGAGATAACAAGTATCTTGTTAATACCCGGCCTTTTATTGGTTTATTGCTTTGTTGTTGTTGTTGTTTTGTTGTTGTTGTCAAATTGGGTTTCATAAATTTGGTTTTAAACCTGTTATCAGTAATTACAATGCATTCCCACTGTGAAAGAAAGTGAAATTGAATTGTGTTATTAGATCGAAACCATCAGTTTACACGTATTCTGGCGAACAATCAGAGCAACTCTTATTTCGATAAAGCTTGGATCCCAAACTCGACCTATTTTGAAAATCAGTGAAAGAGCTGCGACAATGCGATCTGCACTTGTGTAACTCTAAATAATTCATGAGTCTTATGCCGTAGCTTTCGTTTCCTGTCTTACAGTATGGCATAGCCTGCCACCAGCTAAACTCAGATCGCAATATCAAAATCATTTCAATAGATGTATATAAATTGGAAAAGGTAAACGGATCAACTGGTTAAGTACGCCAGTGGTCAAGGTAATAAGAAGATACGGTGTGGGAGACTCCCCAAAATTGGCCCGAAGTTTTAGCAGCGCTATAGAAATTATCTTGGCTTAATAACAAACCTTGTGTGAACAGAATTGCGTGTTTGGTCAGTCATTTTTTATTAAATCTTCTTTTGTTGGTTCTGAGGGTTTCATTTCTTGTTGTCCTTTTTCATTGTATATGTAAAGGGAACATTGTTATACCGTTTAAGAAATGTTGTAACAATGTTGTGTGGGACTACAATGTTGTGTATGACTACAATGTTGTGTGTGACTACAATGTTGTGTGTGAGTACAATGTTGTGTGTGACTACAATGTTGTGTATGACTACAATGTTGTGTGTGACTACGATGTTGTGTATGACTACAATGTTGTGTGTGACTACAATGTTGTGTGTGACTACAATATCTTAAGAGAATTTTGCGAACATCATCCTGTGGGTCGCGACCTTTTTCATGGTCGAACGAACCTTACACAGGGGTCGCCGTAGGAAAACACAAATTAATGAAGTAGCAACAAAAATAATTTTAATTTTATGGTTTCCAGGTCACCACAACTCAAGAAACTGTATTAAAGGGTCGCGGCAATAGGAGGGTTTAGAACCACTGTCTTAAAATATGAGATGGCATAACGTTTCACATCCCATTAAAAATGTGTCTGGATAATGTGATGACGTCAGTCGTCCGTTTGCGCGATCTCAGTCTAGAGCAGAATTCTCAAACTCAATCCACAATGATGCTCAAAGTACTCCTTCATACATCATCATATTCTGAGAAAACATCTGATGAAAAACGAATAAGAACAATTAAAGTAATTATATTGATTAAATGATGTCTGAAAATTTTGTCATGTTGAGGTGGCAATAGGGGTTTTCAAACTGTTCAGCCCGAGGGCCCAATTAACTATCAAACAGCAGGTATGGGGCCGACTACACACTCGAGGTCCAATAAAAAAGAATCAAAACAGGGATGCCATGTTTTTTTAAATTATTTAATATTATTTTATTCAGTTTTTATTTAATAACACATTGATACACTAGACATGAACACCTGTATTAGTGAAAATGGTGATATTGTTTCCGCGATGCCAAAATAGCAGACATTTCTGGCTTTGGAATTGATGTCCCTGACAATAACAGTGACCTGAAATTATCATCGGACAAGTTCGTTCTCATATTGTTTTTCCCGTATTTCATTCTTGAAAATTTTTGTTCATACGGGTATTTTGTTCCAAAGATTGAAAGGTAGCTAAATGCAAAAGTTTTGACATTAGGAAAGTCTTCCTTGGGCAAAAGCTGGTAAAAATCCACAAGTCCTTCTTTGAACTTGTCCCTAAGGAGGTCATTTGCTTGCAACTCAATGACCTCCAGCTGCGGTTCATCTGGGCAACTGACCACTTCTTCTGCCTTTGAATCCAAGTCAGAAAACCATTGCTGAAACTGCAGTTGGAGTTATGTGATCATCACACATGCAAACTCCACTTTTGCTTCAGCCATAAAGACCTTGCACTGCTGAAATTGTGTCAAGTTGTTGACCTGTACTTGTTCCAAAAACAAGACGAGTTTGGATCTGAAGGCCTTTAAGGTGGTGTAAAGATCAGAAACTAGATTTTCCTCTCCTTTTAGTCTTAGGTTCAGAAAGTTTAAATGACTATGCCTGCAGCAAAGGCCAATTTCCATACCCACTTCATCAGACAGTAATGGCTGTGGCTTGCCTTTACTTTCCAGGAAGTCACCTATTTCATTTCTTAACTAAAATACTCTGCTTGGAACTTTCTCACAACTTAGCCATATTACTGCTGTGTAATAAGGTACATCTTGCGATTATGTGTCTATATCTTTCAACAGGTCTCTGAGCTGTCTATGGTTTAGCCTATGTGACCTAATTACATTCACCATGTTCACCACAAAATTCAGTACAATGCTAATGTCCACATATTTAGCAAACAATGCTTGCTGGTAAATAATACAATGAAGGAAAATTGGTTGTAGAATGTTTTTCTCATGCCATACCTGCTTCACTTGTCCAACCAAGACTTTCTTTATGCCACTCATGTTCTTTCCTCCGTCAACAGTCAGGCAACAGAGGTTAGTCCGGTCCAAGTTAGAATCAACAATTTTTTTTTTACTTATTGAATATATCCTCTCCGATAACAGTGACGTACGTGCCATGTAGAAAAGCCAGCTCTTGTGTTATGTTCATGTCTTCATCCACACCTCTAATAATCAATGGCAGTTGAGGGGTTGTCCAGCGATTCATCCATTACAATTGAAAAATGGCTGTTAAGTAATTTTGAAAATTTTAAGTACCTAAGATACGAAAATGGGTTCTGTATAACTTGTTCGTTTGGTGTATTTTTTTCTTCAAAAATTATGATTCTCACAAGAATTCATATGCTAAGCTCGTACCGCACTACGCCCGCCTATCTAGATTACGACATTAGCTCGTTAGGCCGAGTTGACGCTCTTATGGCTGTGCCAGTACGGATTATACGATCATCATTCTCTGGCCGATTAGACCGCAGGCTTCCTCTGGATGGCTGTGTATGTCTAATGACCGAAAGCCACCATTTTCGAAAAATTGTGGGTCTTATAATTCTAATAGGGTCTTGCAGTGTCTTACAGGGTCTTATAGTGTCTTATAGTGTCTTACAGGATCTTATAGTCCTTAGAATGAGTGTAATACGGTTCGGCAAGCTGAGTGCGAGCAGGCCTTTATTTCATAATGTACCAGGCATATATATTAATGTAGCGTTGCTCTGTAGTATGCAAAACCAAACTGTTACAAAATGCTACATAATCCTATAGTAGTCTTGGTTTGTGTTACGCACTGACTTGTATTGGGAGAAATTAATCTCCTATTTTAATTTTAATTGGCTCGTTGTAAGCAGTGCCTAACAAAGGACGATACCATATAATCAACAATATTAAAGATACGACCCAAAACAGTTTCTAGTTACAATTAATTAAGATTTATTATAATAAAATAAAATTACAATCTTCAACTTACAGTATGGTAGATCTCGTACCGGTACACAGTTAATACAATTAGAAATAATGATGCCAATAAATAATGCGAAATAAACACATATAAGTAGGAGCACACAAATACACAAAGAATAAAACACGCCTCGTAATGTTAAGAAAATCTATGTGAAAAATCTCCGTCTCTCGTCGTGCCTGTCAATCCCTTATATAGGTGGGTCTACCGACGCCTAAGCCCTGCCTTCTACAAGCTACATGACATTTCGAGAAAAATCACAATCATTCTACCAAACACTATTTGGAAAAGATTAATTATTTTTATTCGTTGGCGGCGTAAACAAGAATACATCAAAGACCTAAGCCACACCCCTTTGTGAACACAGCATCTCATGCGGGGTCAATCAGAGGGCACGCACGAGAAATATTCTGTAAACAAGCTCTCTATAACAGTTTGCGTGCAGAAATTAATAATACAAATGTGATGAATGTACTTTTTTGTAAAATACGTGCCGGTAGCCAGTCGCCGGTAAACGGTGTCAGTCGCCGGTAGCCGATAGACAAAGCTGCTTGAACTTCATCTGTCTTCTGACTTGATTTCTAGTATGCACGCATAAACATGCGTTCGCTAATGTAAATTGTATGAACTTTTTTTTTTTTTTTTTTTTTTTGTATTTGAAAAAAAAAAAAAAAAAAAAAAAAAAAGATTAACTTGAGATTACTAAGAGTATTGGACTATAACATGACAAACTTCAACTTATTTTGCATCAAACGACTAAAAAATGAAAAAAAATGTTGTATGCTAATTGATAGAGATTAAGAGACGAAGAGGCAGACGAAAGTGTGCAGGTTGAAGCCTTGGTCTTGAGACTCATCCGTTGACGGCAGAACGAGCAAACATGTTATTCCCAGGCTAAAAAAAAATTGGAAATCTATGCTGGTTTCAAAAATAAACATGATGAAATTTAACTTTTTTGCGTAATATATGATAGCTCCCACGGTAAATATGCAACTTTTGTGGTAATGTATGATAGCTCCCATGGTAAATATGCAACTGTTGTGGTAATATATGATAGCTCCCACGGTAAATATGCAACTTTTGTGGTAATGTATGATAGCTCCCACGGTAAATATGCAACTGTTGTGGTAATATATGATAGCTCCCACGGTAAATATGCAACTGTTGTGGTAATGTATGATAGCTCCCACGGTAAATATGCAACTGTTGTGGTAATGTATGATAGCTCCCACGGTAAATATGCAACTGTTGTGGTAATATATGATAGCTCCCACGGTAAATATGCAACTGTTGTCGTAATGTATGATAGCTCCCACGGTAAATATGCAACTGTTGTGGTAATATATGATAGCTCCCACGGTAAAAAGCAACTGTTGTGGTAATGTATGATAGCTCCCACGGTAAATATGCAACTGTTGTGGTAATGTATGATAGCTCCCACGGTAAATATGCAACTGTTGTGGTAATGTATGATAGCTCCCACGGTAAATATTCAACTGTTGTGGTAATGTATGATAGCTCCCACGGTAAATATGCAACTGTTGTGGTAATGCATGATAGCTCCCACGGTAAATATGCAACTGTTGTGGTAATGTATGATAGCTCCCACGGTAAATATGCAACTGTTGTGGTAATGTATGATAGCTCCCACGGTAAATATGCAAATGTTGTGGTAATATATGATAGCTCCCACGGTAAATATGCAACTGTTTTGGTAATATATAATATCTACCATGGTAAATACGCAACTCTCGTCTTAATATATCATTGTTTCCACCGTAAATACGCCACGGTTGGGATAATATGTAATAGTTACCACGTACAATATGCCACAATATCATTTTTACTATAGATCGGACAAGACAAGTAGCTGGACATCTCGATAAAACTCTACCTCTGCTTCACTGATAACATACTATTACGCTACATTACTAAAGACCAGGGGGTCACCAAACTTTTTTTCGCAGCGGGCCGATTAATGGACAAAATGACGAGCTCATTTATTTCTAATAATTATGTACAATACTTGCAAGCCAGAACTAAAGTTCTGGGAAAAAAAACAGTCTAACCCCCCATCCCCCAACCGACCAACGATGCTGCTGAGTGCTGTCCATGGCTGGACATGTCAATAGTTCTAAGATGGGGGGTGTGAATATTTTTTGTATACAGCTATTTTATAATTAAATAAATGTATGTCATTTTTTTTCTAACGCCATGATTATGTTTGCTCATATTTTTATGTGAAGCGTGGTTAGCCCAGCCCTAGGTTGGTGTACCGCGCTAAATAAGACCACTGCAATAATAATAATAATGTGACGTCGACCAAAATTGACAACTTTGGCAGCCAGGTAGGATCTGAACGCTGTGAATCATCTCTATCTTTTCAGTGAGAAAAACAACTATTTCGTTTCGGAGCTCGCAAAAAGTTAAAATGATTTAACCACTGCTGAACCTCACAGCAAGTCACAGAATTCAGAATCAATTTCTTCAAGAGAAGCTTGGAACAGAAGGTGATTGGGTGCATGTTCCCGAATGAACTTCCGGCAACAACTAAAGAGATCTCTAACGTTGTTTTTTTTACTGTGCTCTGTTTCTCGTCGTACTTCTATTTGTCCTGTTCGCTGACGAAGGCTCTAAGCCGAAACGATCACATCTTATTGTCCTGTCTTTTGGTTCAAGCTTCAACATACCTTGTTTTACTTTGTGATTTCAGTACACAAGAAACATCGAAGTCTTACACACAGAGTGCTTGCTTATGTATGGTTCAGTGTGTGTACAGAGTGATTAGACTTTCCAAATCTTCCAACTGAGTTATGATCTGTCCCACCAGACCTTTCCTCACTCCAGCCATGTTCTTTCCTCCATCAACTGTAACACATCGAAGCAGATTCCACTGAAGGTTATAGTGTGTACACGTTTTTGCACTGCCATGAAAATGTCTTTTCCAGTTGTTGTTCCATGCGTGCTGCAAACAGATGCCAGCTCTTCCGTTATCTGAAAGTCCAACTTGTCACCACAAAAAAATACGAGAAGATTTGACGTACCTGAGAGATCAGTAGACTCATCCAGCGCCTAGCTTTTTCACGTATCTGTAGCACTGTGCTCTCTCCAAGTTCTTCTGTTCTCCGCACAATTGAACTTGCCGGAAGGCTGATAGTTCTAATCGCGGTGCGTACGATTTTTAATGTCCCCGTATATTTCCTATACTCCTCTTCATTTCATCCATTTACAGTTTGTGGTACCGGGTAGTAATAAGACTGTGATATATATTAGCGGGAATAGGCTCAATGGATTTGGATTCTTATTTAATTTTTTAACCAGCTTTTCCACACACAAAACAACCACAAGTTACTTGGTAGTTGCTGTTTTTTAAATGATGACGTCATTTGTTAATTAATTCTTATTGAAATACATTTTGTTTTATGCTGAAATGACTTCGAGTTTTTTATGCTGAAATGACTTCGAGTTTGAACCATGTTAATTTTCACCAGTAACTTTATTTTTACCAAGGATAGACTGTGATAATTTGATCTGGACGTACACTCAGTATAAATTAAAATCACTAGCAAATACACGTCTGCAAAACAAAGTGACCGCAGTTTGCAATATAAACGTTGGTCATCTACTTTTAGTCGTTAACTTGTTTTGACGCCAGCTTAACTCGATCCCACCAGCCACTGCGATGGGAGTAGTTATTGTAGTCATTATCTATACTGTATGTTAATTTATTTATTATTAATATACCGCATTGCACGAATTTGAGACGATAGTGTACGATTTAAGGAGTTCGGGGGTAAACAGGTCGGCAATAAAGAAGAAAATCTAGTGACAATTATTTAAATTTTAAAATGGTACCTTTAAGGCACATAGCAGCCAGGAGGTATTGGCACGTGTGGTGATCTCCTAGTATTCTAAACATATGATTTAATTTTATTTAATTTTAAATTTATCACAGCGTCTCTTGTTCCGTAGTTGTATCAAGCAAATTCAAGTACCGTCGGCGGGCCTGATGAAATGACGTCACTTATTGGATACAGCCCGCGGGCCGTGGTGACTCTTTGCCATTGAGGATATGATATCTGCGTGTCATAAATGACCAATCATGGTATGATATCTGTCTGTCATAAATGACCAAAAGATTGAGAAGGCTGGCACGTTTTTGTTTAGCATTTTAATAAAAATAGATTTAGTTTTCAATATTTCAATTAGAAAGAAGAATGTGAAGAAGAGTGGGTGAGTGGGGGTGTTTAAAGTAGACACTCTCACACAGTATTAAAATATTCTAACGTTGAAGATTCTGTAACTGAACACCAAGAAGTTGAGGTTCAAATCAATAGTTCAGCTAAGGTTAATTTATTTTTATCGACAGAGATGAAATTACTCTCCACTATTTTTTTCGATGACGCCTAAGTTCCCAGAATAATCTGAATTAAAATCCATCATCTTTTAAAATATGGCGCCACGCGTTTGGGAAAAATTTGATTTCAAACAGGAAACATTCTCAGCACAAACTACCGGAAGGAAGTCCCAGCCGCCATTTTGATTTGACTTGGAGGAAGAGACAAGATACGTCAGGTGAAATATGGTGAACGCTTGGTTCATTGTCGTTATCAACATCCCACAAAGGGGGATTGCTGGGGAATTTTTGATGAAATTTTAACACTGTCAAGATATTATATATATGTAAGTTTTGTGTATTTCTGTGAACACAAAATTCAAGAAGCATTAATAATTGAATCAGGATAAATCCATTCAAGAACTCTCAAACGCAGACTTATTGGAATACTGTAAGTCCTAGATCCAGATGTAAAAAAAACAAAAAACACAAGGAACTAAAAACCACCTCATCGCCGAATTAAAATCAACTCTGAAACTTTGTACTAAGGGCTGCACAATACTTGGATGAAATAGTTACATAAAATTTTGAATAAAAAGCTACCCAAAAGATGGAATTAAAAGCTACCCAAAAGTTGGAATCAAAAGCTACATATAAGTTGGAATCAAAAGCTACCCAAAAATTGAAATCAAAAGCTACCCAAAAGTTGAAATCAAAAGCTACACAGAAATTGGAATTAAAAGCTACCCAAATCACAGAATTCTGAACATGGAATTGAAACCAATCCCTCTTTAAAAATTTTATAACCCCATCTCAATTTTTTTTTCAACACTGCCCCCATCACTTTCACCTGAATACATCACTGCCTCCATCACTTTCACCTGAATACATCACAGAAGGCAAAATTAAAGTATTCTAAGTTAATATAAGATAACATGTACAAATTAAAATTATAATTAATTTTAAGTATTGTATAACTATCAGGTGTTTTCTATGGTCATCCAAACCTTTGCATTCGTCTTTGAGTTCACTATTCTTATAATATCATGTGGTATCAATAGAACTTTGACATAACTAAGTCTTTAAGTTTACTATTCTTTCCCCATTACCAATAGTATATGGTGTCAATAGAACTTTGACAGGACATAATAAAGTTGTGAGTTTTGGCTCGGTGAAATGTCATCTGATGATTAACATGATCTGGTGGCACACTTTTCTGGTGGAACCCTTTTCTGGTGGCACACTTTTCTGGTGGCACACTTTTCTGGTGGCACACTTTTCTGGTGGCACACTTTTCTGGTGGAACCCTTTTCTGGTGGCACACTTTTCTGGTGGAACACTTTTCTGGTGGCACACTTTTCTGGTGGCACACTTTTCTGGTGGAACCCTTTTCTGGTGGCACACTTTTCTGGTGGAACCCTTTTCTGGTGGAACCCTTTTCTGGTGGCACACTTTTCTGGTGGAACCCTTTTCTGGTGGCACACTTTTCTGGTGGAACCCTTTTCTTGTTGCACACTTTTCTGGTGGAACCCTTTTCTGGTGGAACCCTTTTCTGGTGGAACCCTTTTCTGGTGGCACACTTTTTTTGTGGAACCCTTTTCTGGTGGCCTACTTTTCTGGTGGAACCCTTTTCTGGTGGCACACTTTTCTGGTTGCACACTTTTCTGGTGGAACCCTTTTCTGGTGGCACACTTTTCTGGTGGCACACTTTTCTGGTGGAACACTTTTCTGGTGGCACACTTTTCTGGTGGAACACTTTTCTGGTGGCACACTTTTCTGGTGGAACACTTTTCTGGTGGTAATAAGAGTGAGAGACTGCAATCAGGTTAGAAAAATGGACATGAGTGGAACAAAGTATGGGAATGTGGATCACATTCCTCTTGTCGACTTCTCGGATAGTACATTACAGACATGTTTTGTTTTTATTTAATTCTCTTTTTAATGTGGTTTGTTCGCCGGTGAAGGCTTCTTGTCGACACGTTCGTTGTTTTGTTGCGTTCTTTGTTTTTCAGTTTACCCAAACTTTGTTTCACTCATTTCCTTCTCTGATGACATGGTGTGTTCCGCATCTACACCGTCCAGCAGTGACACCATTGTGTGTACCATCCGCATGTCATCACGAACTCCTTTTAGTTTATGTTTTTTTCCCAAGTTAATAAAATTTGGTTGACAGTTTGCAGTAATTAGTGAGAAATGCTGATAGTCTGGAGTGATTCTATTGTAAGAAAGTGAACACTCTCTATTCTCAGAACGAGGTTAATGTTACTTTCCTTTTCTCATGTCTTATTTGGACGTCTACTACAACTTTTTGCCAGACGGGGAATTTCACGAAGAGTGAGTATATCAAAGTTGTTTTATAATTACCCCTATGATGTCGTGATGTTTAGACTAGATAGATGTAACGACAGACAGACATATGGACAGACGGGTGGACAGACGGAATGGGTGAGCAGAAGTTAAGATAGTGAGTGAGGTTTTTGAAATGGATTATACTGAAGTAGATATAGTTTTATCATCCATCCATCCATGTGGCACTACAGCCCATGTAGGGCTTTGGCCTGCCTAAAAATATAATTTTATCATCCATCCATCCATCCCTGTGGCACTACATCCATTGTAGGGCTTTGGCCTGCCTAAAAATATAATTTTATCATCCATCCATCACTGTGGCACTACAGTCCATGTAGGAATTTGGCCTGCCTCAAAATATAGCTATATGAAAATTAAAATATCGACAGATTTACAAATAATTTTTTTCTTTAAAATTATCTTTACATTCAGTTGAAACATCAGATCATTAGATGCTATTTACCATGTGTAGCTTATATAAGTCATCTAATTTGTTTAATTGATAAATCAGCTTGGTAGTAAACGTCATCCTCTCTATCCGCCATTGTTGCCAGCGGAATGTGTTTTATTGACATAACACATTTGAAATAGAGAAATGTCCACACGTTTTAATTTGTATATTTTTCAGCTTATATGAAAAATGGCTCAGGCGTCGCCTAGATTATGCTTCCATTCGAAAGACTGGCCATCACATCGCGCCTGGACTCGTCCATACATTACTCCACAACGGCAACTGTCACAACGCCGTGGCCAGGTAACACACAAATCTTCTGAGTTTCGTCTGAATTATTTATTTTGTACAAATATTAATTCTGTAAAAAAAAATAGGCAGATCACCAATGAGTACACGACGATAGAACTAAATAACTTAGCACTTTCCTTTGTGAGGTTGAATTCGTTGTATATTTAGAAAAACCGTGGGGATAAAACAACGCAGCCCGCCCCCACACCCACACATTTCCCAAAAACTATTTGTGGCGTAAACTATATGGTCGCGAGGGTCAATACGTAAGTCAATAGCCACAAGTGACCATCTGATAAAATGTGTGGACATCGGAAGCTTTCCTTTTCAATAATAGGTTTTTAGGGAGTAGGTTTTTAGAAATCGAATCTGACTGTAGCACTGTTTCAATTGAATCTGACTGTAGCACTGTTTCAATTGAATCTGACTGTAGCACTGTTTCAATTGAATCTGACTGTAGCACTGTTTCAATTGAATCTGACTGTAGCACTGTTTCAATTGAATCTGACTGTAGCACTGTTTCAATTGAATCTGACTGTAGCACTGTTTCAATTGAATCTGACTGTAGCACTGTTTCAATTGAATCTGACTGTAGCACTGTTTCAATTGAATCTGACTGTAGCACTGTTTCAATTGAATCTGACTGTAGCACTGTTTCAATTGAATCTGACGTCACAATGAAGGTTCCCACCTTATCTTATATTAATCCGTTTCAATTTTCGCCATAAAATGTGTTTCAATAAATTGAATAACGCATCTATTTAAAATAGTGGGGGGGGAGGGGGGGCACAGGGTGAGTGGAAATATTCAAGGAATGATTGGATAGTGCTTACAAAATTTGTTTCCTGCCTGCTCTTCCGTGCGTCAGTCGCAAAGAGAGTCCGATGCATTGATGGCGTCATTTACAGGCAAATTTTCAAACCCGGAGAGGAGTTCCGTAGGCGGATAGCATTGGCATGATGAAACATTCCGACGTCACTGGTGCCAGGTTGTACCAGCCACATGATGTACCCTTGAATTACACAGCGGCATGGAGAGACGCGATTTCATGTGTAGGGAATCAGCTTATAATTCCTAAAAGGAATCATCCCTGGCCTTGTGGATTTCGCTCTGCGTCACATAGTCACGGGCGGATGCCAAAAAAAAAATCTTTGCATTGCCTATATGGTAAATGTTCAACTACCCCCACCCCCACCCCAGTGATTATGACCTTTATGGTTAGAACATTGAGATAAAACCTTTATAGTTAGAACTTTAAGATAAAACCGTTATGGTTGAACCATTGAGATAAAACCTTTATAGTTAGAACTTTAAGATAAAACCTTTATTGTTAGAACATTGAGATAAAACCTTTATAGTTAGAACTTTAATATAAAACCTTTATAGTTAGAACTTTAAGATAAAACCTTTATGGTTAGAACATTGAGATAAAACCTTTATAGTTAGAACTTTAAGATAAAACCTTTATGGTTAGAACATTAAGATAAAACCTTTATGGTTAGAACATTAAGATAAAACCTTTACAGTTAGAACATTGAGATAAAACCTTTATAGTTAGAACATTAAGATAAAACCTTTATGGTTAGAACATTAAGATAAAACCTTTATAGTTAGAACATTGAGATAAAACCTTTACAGTTAGAACATTGAGATAAAACCTTTATAGTTAGAACTTTAAGATAAAACCTTTATGGTTAGAACATTAAGATAAAACCATTATGGTTAGAACATTAAGATAAAACCTTTATGGTTAGAACATTAAGTAAAACCTTTATGGTTAGAACATTAAGATAAAACCTTTACAGTTAGAACATTGAGATAAAACCTTTATAGTTAGAACTTTAAGATAAAACCTTTATCGTTAGAACATTAAGATAAAACCTTTACAGTTAGAACATTGAGATAAAACCTTTACAGTTAGAACATTGAGATAAAGCCTTTATGGTTAGAACATTAAGATAAAACCTTTATAGTTAGAACATTAAGATAAAACCTTTACAGTTAGAACATTGAGATAAAACCTTTATGGTTAGAACATTAAGATAAAACCTTTATGGTTAGAACATTAAGATAAACCGTTTATAGTTAGAACTTTAAGATAAAACCTTTATGGTTAGAACATTAAGATAAAACCTTTACAGTTAGAACATTGAGATAAAACCTTTACAGTTAGAACATTGAGATAAAACCTTTATAGTTAGAACATTAAGATAAAACCTTTATAGTTAGAACTTTAAGATAAAACCTTTACAGTTAGAACATTGAGATAAAACCTTTATAGTTAGAACATTAAGATAAACCCTTTATGGTTAGAACATTAAGATAAAACCTTTATGGCTAGAACATTGATGTGTATGTAATATGTAAGTATAGATTTCACAGGGATCCTTATTTTATTTCCGTCCGATCCTGAGCGGTAGGCAGGGGGACATTGGGGTTGGTGTCACCTGGTGTGGTTCGCATCCCCTTCTAGCCTAGTGACGCCACTGAGGTAGAACTCATACGACGACTTAGAGCTCAGGCAAATGTTTCTACTCTCAGAACATGATGGCTGCTTAGTGTTGCTATGCAACAAAAACATGTTGGATGTAGCTTCCTCATTTCCAGGAAAACAAATCTGCACATTAAAGTGCAAGTATCACAACCTACTTCCGGCAATAGCAATGACGATCACTTCAGTTTTTCACTAGTTTCTATTTCTTGTCATATTTTCATTTTTCCTGTCTGCTGAAGAAGGCTCTTAGCTGAAACGTTCTTATCTTATTGTCCTGTCTTTCGATCCAAGCTTCCACATACCTTGTTCTACTATTTCCTTCACACGGCTAGAACGTAGTCCTTCATTGATGATCACAACTTGACCACTTAATAGCCCTGTAGATGTACATACAAGTGGCGGCACGCACGATGATACGGTGCAAACATATACATAAAGACACAGACGCACTCACACGCATACATATTGTCACGAATGACTGGGGCGTGGGTCAAGGACAGAGCTGCATTGTTGTTTAGGTAACTTATAGGATGAACGGAAATTGCTGTTATTTTAGGGAGGGCATTGTTAAGGGGGTGATGTTAAGGTCAATAGATTCTCACATCTTTGACGTAGAGGGGATCATTTCTTTCCATAATATTATGTTTCGGGCTTTCCAGACTTCGCATGGTAATTTTGGGGTTAATGACATAAAATTTTAATTGACCGGATATTAGGGGCATGGTTTAATAGAGAGAATTCCTGGGCCACCTATGAAGAGGTAGAGAATGGTATGTAAGACAGAGCTCTTCATGACATGAGGAGTAGAGAGAAAAGAGTTGATAGGGGAAAAGTTGCAAGAGATCAGGAGACGAGTTGGCTGGTAGAACATAGGAATAGATTAGACCAGGCCTGCACAACATACGGCCCGTGTGCCACATACGGCCCGCCAGCATCCACTTTGCGGCCCGCGAAGTAACAAAATATTCTCTATTCTTATTATTTTCTTAAAAGCTTTCCCCACTGTCCTATTCTCTTTTGGCTCGCACAAGTCCTGTCCTATTTTCTTTTGGCCCGCACAAGTCCTGTCCTATTTTCTTTTGGCTCGCACAAGTCCTGTCCTATTTTCTTTTGGCCCGCACAAGTCCTGTCCTATTTTCTTTTGGCCCGCACATGTTTTTCATAGAGTATTACGGCCCGCCTTAGATTTTGAGTTGTGCAGGCCTGGATTAGACGATATAGTTGAACAATCTTGGCTATAGAGATACATATATAGTTGACAATTAGTGGTACCAACACAAGAACTTTTTTTTAATCTTAGTAATTAACATATTAGTTTCATCCTCTATACACCTGGAGTTGGAGTTGTTTAGTTTTCATGTAAGTCTACGTTGTGCTTTGTCTGTCCCAACGCCTAGATGCCCAAAATATAAATCACAGAGAGGAGCGGTCCTGTGCTGACCACCACAAACTCAATACAGTTCGTGATAAGTCAGGACCGGAGCCCTCCTCCACAACAACCGTTCTGTGACACACACATACATATGCATCTTTTGGTACATCATTGTGTATCTTGAAAATGAATAACATATCCATCATTAAATAATTGTGTTATCTTTATATGCATAGCATATACATAATATGTAACTAGTAACTATTTCCGTCAATATATGCAAACATATACATCTATAGAAGCATATGTAGGCCTACTTATGCCAGTATGATTATAATGTACAAATAGCTATTGCTTGTTATTAAAAGAGAGTGAACTCTAGATGGGAGACAACTAACTTTGTTGGGGTTTACTTTCAGTGAGCTCCGCGAGGAAATGTGGACCAGGCACAAGTATCCCCACTCAAAGTTCTTTACGCACGGAATCGCTCGTTACGAATGCCCGGAAGTGGTCAGAGAAATTCTTGACCTCAGATTCGCCCAGGCCCCTGCAGGCAGGCTGAGGTTAGTCGATGTTTTTTTTTTAGTGTATGATAATTCACGAGGTGTGTCTGTCCTATTGATTAGCAGTCACATTTTTTCGTGAGGTGTCTATCTGCTTGATGAGAAGAAGCGTCATTCGTGGGGCGTGTCTGTCTTATATGTGAGAAGAAGCGTGCTTCGTGGGGCGTGTCTGTCATATATGTGAGAAGAAGCGTCATTCGTGTGGCATGTCTGTCTGCTTGTTTAGAAAAAGCGTCATTCGTGGGGTGTTTCTGTCTGCTTGGTGAGAAGAAGCGTCATTCGTGGGGCGTGTCTGTCTGCTTGTTTAGAAGAAGCGTCTTTCGTGTGGTGTGTCTGTCTGCTTGTTTAGCAGAAGCGTTATTCGTGGGGCGTATCTGTCTGCTTGCTTAGAAGAAGCATTATTCGTGGGGCGTGTCTGTCTGTTTGTTTAGAAGAAGCGTCTTTCGTTGGGTGTGTCTGTCTGCTTGTTTAGAAGAAGCGTCATTCGTGGGGCGCGTCTGTCTGCTTAGTTAGAAGAAGCGTTATTCGTGGGGTGTGTCTGTCTGCTTGTTTAGAAGAAGCTTCATTCGTGGGGCGTGTCTGTCTGCGTGGTGAGAAGAAGCGTCATTCGTGTGGCGAGTCTGTCTGTTTGTTTAGAAGAAGCTTCATTCGTGGGGCGTGTCTGTCTGCGTGGTGAGAAGAAGCGTCTTTCATGGGGCGAGTCTGTCTGTTTTTTTAGAAGAAGAGTCATTCGTGGGGCGTGTCTGTCTGTTTGTTTACAAGAAGCTTCATTCGTGGGGCGTGTCTGTCTTTTTGTTTAGAAGAAGAGTCATTCGTGGGGCGTGTCTGTCTTTTTGTTTAGAAGAAGGGTCATTCGTGGGGCGTGTCTGTCAGCGTGGTGAGAAGAAGCGTCATTCGTGGGGCGTTTCTGCCTGCTTGGTGAGAAGAAGCGTCATTCGTGGGGCGTGTCTGTCTGCTTCTTTAGAAGAAGCGTCTTTCGTGGGGTGCATCTGTCTGCTTGTTTAGAAGAAGAGTCATTCGTGGGGCGTGTCTGTCTGTTTCCTTGCTGAGAAGAAGCGTCATTCGTGGGGTGTGTCTGTCTGTGTGGTGAGAAGAAGAGTCATTCGTGGGGCGTGTCTGTCTGTTTGTTTAGAAGAAGAGTCAGTCGTGGGGCGTGTATGTCTGTTTGTTTAGAAGGAGCTTCATTCGGGGGGCGTGTCTGTCTTTTTGTTTAGAAGAAGAGTCATTCGTGGGGCGTGTCTGTCTGTGTGGTGAGAAGAAGAGTCATTCGTGGGGCGTTCGGTCTGGTGGTTTGGAAGAAGAGTCATTGGGGGGGGGTGCTTGTCTTTTGTTGAGAAGAAGAGTCATTCGTGGGGCGTGTCTGTCTGCGTGGTGAGATCTGTCTTTTTGTTTAGAAGAGGAATCATTCGTGGGGCGTGTCTGTCTGTTTGGTGAGAAGAAGAGTCATTCGTGGGGCGTTCTGTCTGTTTGTTTAGAAGAAGAGTCATTCGTGGGGCGTGTCTGTCTTTTTTTTAGAAGAAGAGTCATTCGTGGGGCGTGTCCGTCTGCGTGGTGAGAAGAAGCGTCATTCGTGGGGCGTGTCTATCTGCGTGGTGAGAAGAAGCGTCTTTCGTGGAGCGTGTCTGTCTGCGTGGTGAGAAGAAGCGTCATTCGTGGGGCGTGTCTGTCTGTGTGGTGAGAAGAAGAGTCATCAGTTGGGCGAGTCTGTCTGTTTGTTTAGAAGAAGCGTCATTCGTGGGGCGTGTCTGTCAAGTTGCCTCTAAAAGACGCCCTCTGAGTAAAACAAGAGTAGATGCTCGACCGTAGTTTTGAAGCACGCCTCCGCAGCTCTTGACAGATTTGTTGTCCATAATAATCACGTCTCTAGTTCTTTACTTGTGATAGAAACACATTCTACGTGATGCTGTGGTCACTTCTTGCCTACAAAACATGGTCATCTCATCACAACATGGTCATCCCATCACAACATGATAATCTCATCAGAACATGGTTATCTCATCATGACATGGTCATCTGATCACAACATGGTCAACTCATCACAACCTGTTCATCTCAGCACAACATGGACATCTCATCACAACATGGACAAATCATCACAACATGGACATCTCATCACAACATAGTCTTCTCATCACAAGATTTCATCATAACATGGACATCTCATTATAACATGGACATCTCATCATAACATGACATCTCATCATAACATGGAAATTGCATCATAACATACAGACATTACATCATAACATATAGACATTTCTTCATAACTTCATATCATAGACATCTCATCAAAACACGGCCGTCTCATCATTTTATGGACCGTTTAGCATCATGTTGCTGTGAACTCGAAAGTCAATAAATGTTGAACTTGTATGCTAACGATATGAGAAGGGAGGAAAAGGATGGGAAATCCCTTCATACAATACAACAAAATAGCCTAAAACTAACCCTATCAACCAACCCTACCAGCCAACCCTACCAGCCAACCTTACAAGCCAACGCCCACCAGCCAACGTAACAAGTCATCCCAACAAGACAACCCTAAAAGATAACTCTACCAGACAACCCTAACAGACAACCCTAACAGTCGACCCTAACAGTCGACCATACCGGAGAACCCTACCGGGTCAGCCATACAAGTCCACCCTACAAGACACTCCAACCTTACAAGGTCCCAACAAGACAACCTTAAAAGGCAACCCCGCCAGACAACACTACAACCCAAATTAACTTAAAACAAAAAAACCCTGCCAGCCAGCGCCCACAAGCCAACACTTCTAAACAACCCAACTCTACAAGACAACCTTACCAGCTAACCAACACAACCCGGCAAGCCTACGAGTACAAGACAACCTTACAAGACAACCTTACTAGCTAACCCTACCAGCCAGCGCCCACAACCCAACACTTCTAAGTACAAGAGACAACCTTACTGGCTAACCCTGCCAGCCAGCGCCCACAGCCCTATACTTCTAAACAACCCAACCCTACAAGACAACCTTACCAGCTAACCCTACCAGCCAACACAACCCGGCAAGCCTACGAGTACAAGACAACCGTACAAGACAACCTTACTTACTAGCCAACACTACAAGACAACCTGACTTACTAGTCAACCCTACCAGCCAACACAACCCAGCAAGCCTACAAGTACAACACAACCCTACAAGACAACCTTACTAGCTAACCCTACCAGCCAACACAACCCGGCAAGCCTACGAGTACAAGACAACCCTAAAAGACCAACTGAAAGACTGTAGCTGCTGTGGTCGGCGAACTTCAAAGCCATCATCACGCGTGTGTACTTCAACGTTGAAAAATGAGAAAGGGAGAGGGAGGATAACAACTTAAACTAATTACATTGACTACTCCAATATCCGTGGGTGTAATGAAAGGTCTTGAAAATGGGGTAGAAATCAATGGCTGGTATCTAGGTCTCTGGGCCACGTTCAACTACGGTCAAGACAGACATGCCTAAGTTACGGAAGTAAACATCTTATTTACAGCCGGGACTTCTTTGAATACAAACGTGTAACCCATACGTCAACTTTGCCAGTGCACATTGCCGTATGGTCATCATCATATTCGAAATTACAGTTGTTGCTAGGTGGGCTAACATTTCCCATTCTTAAACAAGGGATTTATCTTCACGCTCAAATTACGACAATGATAAGTGTTTTGCCAGTGCATACCTGTGGTCTCCTGTCGAGCGGCGACCACGCTGTGAATAATTAATAACACGGTATGATAGTGATTAGTTAAACAAAAAATGTTTAACTTTGGTTCGGACTGCCGTGTCACACTTTGGTCCATTGTGACACTTTGGTCCGGTGTTCCATGTGACACTTTGGTCAGGTGTGACACTTTGTTCAGGTGTGACACTTTGGTCCGGTCTGCCGTGTCACACTTTGGTCCAGTGTGACACTTTGGTCCGGTGTTCCATGTGACACTTTGGTCCGGTGTTCCATGTGACACTTTGGTCAGGTGTGACACTTTGGTCCGGTGTTCCATGTGACACTTTGGTCCGGTGTTCCATGTGACACTTTGGTCAGGTGTGACACTTTGTTCAGGTGTGACACTTTGGTCCGGTCTGCCGTGTCACACTTTGGTCTAGTGTGACACTTTGGTCCGGTGTTCCATGTGACACTTTGGTCAGGTGTTCCATGTGACACTTTGGTCAGGTGTGACACTTTGGTCCGGTCTGCCGTGTGACACTTTGGTCCGGTCTGCCGTGGGACACTTTGGTCCGGTGTTCCATGTGACACTTTGGTCAGGTGTGACACTTTGGTCCGGTCTGCCGTGGGACACTTTTGTCCGGTGTGACACTTTGACATGGTCTGCCGTGGGACACTTTGGTCCGGTGTGACACTTTGGTCCGGTGTGACACTTTGACATGGTCTGCCGTGGGACACTTTGGTCCGGTGTGACACTTTGGTCCTGTGTGACACTTTGGTCCGGTGTGACACTTGGGTCAGGTGTGACACTTTGGTCCGGTGTGACACTTTGGTCCGGTGTGACACTTTGGTCCGGTGTGACACTTTGGTCCGGTGTGACACTTTGGTCCGGTGTGACACTTTGGTCCGGTGTGACACTTTGGTCCGGTGTGACTTTTTGGATACTTGCATTGTGATTTGTTGTTTAAAAATTCATTTCTATGCTTTGTTTTTATGCTGGTTTGAGTTTGAGTGAAAAATCTTACCCAAAAAAAAAAAACATATTTGACTACATCAACGTGACAAATTTTGAAAATGTTTGCATTTTTAGATATTTTGAGCATACGCAGTCGCGTCACTAGGGGTACGAGGTGTGGACTATACTAAATAGTATAACAAAATTATACGTTCAAAAAAGAAAATTGAAGCAAAAATTTTAACGAAAAAACTAAAAAGAAGATTCGACCAAATTTCCGTTCCATCAAATTACCGTCGATCAATTAACCGTCGAGGAAATTTCTTTCGATCAAATTTCCGGACACGTGCCCGATCTAGTATTGCAAGAATCTAAAAAGTTCGCTAAAAAAAAAAAAAAGCAATTATTATAATTTTATTTATGTCTATTGAGCTGTCATTACCCCAAGATTTCCATTTTACTCCATTTGGGGTAATATACCCTAGCTAATTCGCCGACCACTGTGTAACCTGATACTAGATCTATGTCACTGGTAAAAAAACAAAAAAACAAAACATGTTATTTTTCCCCGTCAACTGGTGTAACCTGATACTAGAAATGTCGTGTCACTGAAAAAAAAACATGTAATTGAACAGGACTGATTTACTGGCATAATATTCTAAGTTGGACCACATAAAAAATCTGGAAGCCCCAATTACCGTAAATTCTCTTGTAAACGAAATGCCACTGTTGTTTAAACAAGGAACGTTTTTGGTGTTTAAAAATACACGGTCATCTGGTCGTCTATGACAGTTTAGGCGAGATTTAAATCAAGTTGACGGCACGGGTTCAATTCTAGTTCAGATGAAGCTAACGCCAGCAAAGAAGATAACAAATGCACAGGTTGGAACAAATCTGTTTTTCTCATACCACGCCATAGAAACAAATCTGCTCTTCACATATCACGAACTAGGGATGACAATCTCATCTCACAGAATAGATAGAAAACATAAATGTTGACTGACTGTGCCCATGAAATTGAAAATGAATTTTATCATGTCTTTAACCAAGACTGTCTGTCTTTATCCAAGACTGTCTGTCTTTATCCAAGACTGTCTGTCTTTATCCAAGACTGCCTGTCTTTATCCATGACTCTATCTAAGACTATGTCTGTCTTTGTCACTGGTAGAGAAGCTCACATGCGAGCTATGGGATTTCTTTGTTGGGGGGGGGGGGGGGTGGAAGAGAGAAGGTGGTTCAGAGGGTGTTAACCCTCAAAATCTACTCTTTAATTGTATTCCTAGATAAAGAGTTAAGTCCCTTTAACCGTGATTTTTTTAAAAATTCGATTTTTATAAAGTAAAATTGTTTGTTGGGGGGGGGGGGGGAGGTGGAAGAGAGAAGGTGGTTCAGAGGGTGTTAACCCTCAAAATCTACTCTTTAATTGTATTCCTAGATAAAGAGTTAAGTCCCTTTAACCGTGATTTTTGTAAACATTCGATTTTTATAAAGTAAAAAAAGTACAAATCTAGCCACCAAAGACACACTTTCTCCCTTGTATTGACAGACAAAATCTAACCACCAATGACACACTATCTCCCTTGTATTGACAGACAAGATCTAGCCACCAATGACACACTTTCTCCCTTGTATAGACAGACAAAATCTAACCACCAATGACACACTTTCTCCCTTGTATTGAGAGACAAAATCTAACCACCAATGACACACTTTCTCCCTTGTATTGACAGACAAAATCTAACCACCAATGACACACTATCTCCCTTATATTGACAGACAAGATCTAGCCACCAATGACACACTTTCTCCCTTGTATTGACAGACAAAATCTAACCACCAATGGCGCATTTTCTCCCTTGTATGGACAGACAAGATCTTGCTACCAAAGGCACACTTTCTCACTTGTATTGACAGACAAGATCTTGCCACCAAAGGCACACTTTCTCCCTTGTATTGACAGACAAGATCTAGCCACCAATGACACACTTTCTCCCTTGTATTGACAGACAAGATATTGCCACCAAAGGCACACTTTCTCCCTTGTATTGACAGACAAGATCTTGCTACCAAAGGCGCACTTTCTCCCTTGTATTGACAGATAAGATCTTGCCACCAAAGGCACACTTTCTCGGTTGTATTGACAGACAAGATCTAGCCACCAAAGACACACTTTCTCACTTGTATTGACAGACAAGATCTAGCCACCAATGACACACTTTCTCCCTTGTATTGACAGACAAGATCTTGCCACCAAAGGTGCACTTTCTCCCTTGTATTGACAGACAAGATCTTGCCACCAAAGGCACACTTTCTCCCTTGTATTGACAGACAAGATCTAGCCACCAAAAGCGCACTTTCTCCCTTGTATTGACAGACAAGATCTTGCCACCAAAGGTACACTTTCTCCCTTGTATTGGCAGACAAGATCTAGCCACCAAAGGTGCACTTTCTCCCTTGTATTGACAGACAAGATCTTGCCACCAAAGGCACACTTTCTCCCTTGTATTGACAGACAAAATCTAACCACCAATGGCGCATTTTCTCCCTTGTATTGACAGACAAGATCTTGCCACCAAAGGCACACTTTCTCCCTTGTATTGGCAGACAAGATCTAGCCACCAAAGGTGCACTTTCTCCCTTGTATTGACAGACAAGATCTTGCCACCAAAGGCACACTTTCTCCCTTATATTGACAGACAAGATCTTGCTACCAAAGGCGCACTTTCTCCCTTGTATTGACAGACAAGATCTTGCTACCAAAGGCACACTTTCTCCCTTGTATTGACAGACAAGATCTAGCCACCAAAGACACACGTTCTCCCTTGTATTGACAGACAAGATCTTGCCACCAAAGACACGCCGGACACATGCAGACTCTCATTTCAAGATCTCAGTTCAGTGTCCACCTGGAACTATCCGCTCCTGCTGGCCAAATGTCCGTACCCCCATCAGCTGGAGACACCACTCACCTGGGCCAGGCTTCATCAAGAACAGCTGCACTCTAGGATGGATGGGAAGGTCAGTAGGTGAGCCATGGACTCAAATTAGCCGGATGATTGGCTCAGGTAAGGGTGATTTCGTCAGGTAATTAGGATTTGGTCAGGTAATTATGATTTGATCAGGTAAGTTTTATTTGCTCAGATGATTGTTTTGGTAAAGATGACTGACTAATGTAAGAATGATTGGCTCAGGTAAGGAGGATTAGGTCAGGTAAGTTCGTTGGAGGCTGTAATCAGGCGCCTTGTCAGTTGATTGTGTTGTTTTTTTTTGTGATGAAACAGAGACTTAACATCTCTACGCTAGTACTGTAGCAACACTTAGCTAGCACTGTAGAAACAATTTGCTGCTGTGATGACAAAAGAGACTTAACATCCCTACGCTAGCACTGTAGCAACAATTTGCTGCTGTGATGACAACAGAGACTTAACATCCCTACGCTAGCACTGTAGAAACAATTTGCTGCTGTGATGACAACAGAGACTTAACATCCCTACGCTAGTACTGTAGCAACAATTTGCTGCTGAGATGACAACAGAGACTTAACATCCCTACGCTAGCACTGTAGCAACAATTTGCTGCCGTGATGACAACAGAGACTTAACATCCCTACCCTAGTACTGTAGCAACAATTTGCAGCTGTGATGACAACAGAGACTTAACATCCCTACGCTAGCACTGTAGCAACAATTTGCAGCTGCTATTTCTGAATTCATATTTTATTCATGATGTTGGGTGAGTTATTTGACCAGTACACAAAAGGAAATCGATTGGATAATACAAACAGTGGTGATTTTAGAGTTAACTAACCAAATTATCAACTCATATATAGGCCGACATTTTTTTAAACATTTCTGCAGCTGACACATCCCATTACTTTATCTTGGTATTGTAGAATGACGTTCAATTATATTTTATACTGGCTGTGCGTAGCCGGACGTCACTTAAAATGACCGTTCATTATAATGTATTTATTTGATTGACAGTTCTTTACGGTTGTATTGTCCCTTATTAATTTTGTTTACACAGTTTACGTTGATTGCAGAAAGGTTAAATATATTTCCTTTATTGTATTTTACATCATACATTTCATTGCAGTTCTGCATACAGCTTTCAGTTTCTTTGTCTATGTCTAACGTCTTAGCCTACGTCTAAGTATTGTTTAAGTCTATGTTGAGTATAGGTCGAACTCTATGTTGAAGTCTATGGCTAAGTCTATGCTTAAGTCTATGTTTAAGTCTATGTCAATGTCGAAGTCTATGTCTTAGTCCAAGTCTAAGGCCTTGAAATACCAACTGAATCATCCTGACATTAGCATTGTTACTACTATTGTAGTAGTTGAGAGTTTCTTTGGAAATTGAGATGTTTTCATGAGGGTCATCTCTTAGGGTCATATGCTATAAGTTCATATAGGTATATAACTAGATGTATGAGTTTGAGACATTTTTGTTAGTCTTAAATTAAGTCCCTCTCATGAAAGTGTTGTACAAATGTCACAGACTGACAAATCGTCTATGCTGTTTTTGGGACACCATCTTTTGAATACGTGAGACTGACAAAGAGAATCACTAAATGCATGCCCGGGAAACACCGGGAATTTCAGCTAGTGTATTATACAAAAACGGTATTGATGTTCACGCTTGAATAAATTCATTTCTGTCTCCTCCATGTTTGATGGTCTAGGACCCAGCCAGGGTGAATCAACCCGTCTTCCCCTACTGCTGTAGAGGTCAGGATTACGTCTGCAGCTCAGTCTACTGTAGGTCACCATTACCAGAGGCGGTGTACAACCCAGGGCCGCTCAGTAAAGGGGACGCACTCATTAAATGGCACCTGGATGTTTACAGGGGGAAATAACCAACGAACAGACGCTTTTTAATATGATAGCCATAGAGCGAATGAGTGAGTTCCCCTTTGGTGCAGTGCAATAAATAATAAATATAGTTTCTGAACCACATCCATATAATTTCTGAACCACATCCACATAGTTTCTGAACCACATCCATATAATTTCTGAACCACATCCATATAGTTTCTGAACCACATCCATATAGTTTCTGAACCACATCCATATAGTTTCTGAACCACATCCATATAGTTTCTGAACCACATCCATATAGTTTCTGAACCACATCCATATAGTTTCTGAACCACATCCATATAGTTTCTGAACCAAATCCATATAATTTCTGAACCACATCCATATAGTTTCTGAACCACATCCATATAGTTTCTGAACCACATCCATATAAGTGGATATGATATAGTTTCTGAACCACATCCATATAAGTGGATATGATATAGTTTCTGAACCACATCCATATAAGTGGATATGATATAGTTTCTGAACCACATCCATATAAGTGGATATGATATAGTTTCTGAACCACATCCATATAAGTGGATATGATATAGTTTCTGAACCACATCCATATAAGTGGATATGATATAGTTTCTGAACCACATCCATATGAGTGGATATGATATAGTTTCTGAACCACATCCATATAAGTGGATATGATATAGTTTCTGAACCACATCCATATAAGTGGATATGATATAGTTTCTGAACCACATAATACATCAAATACAATATTTACATGACTAGCATAAACCATAATGTAAATGAAATGTTTGTTGTTCATATTATACTTGTACAAAAAGAAACATATGGTGATTGTTGTACATATTTTTGAAGTTATATCTTATATCCGAGGTTCTATGTGTTGGTGGTCAATCGTTTTTCATCTTTCTTATTTTACAATGGTTACATCAACCGTGTACTTGTATTTATAGTCATGCAACTAAGTTCTATTACTACCAAGGGGTTAAAGCAAGAACTAACTGTACTGTACGCTATAGTTGCACAACAAAAAATTAAAACATTTTTTTTCAAAAATAATGTTTCACTTTTTATTTATTAATGTGAACATTCATCTTTTCCATCATCATCAGCATCATCTTCATCATCATCTTCCCACACTTGTACTTGTATGGATAACATGTTTCGTTCTTATTAAGAGGTCCTATTTTCAAGCCTGGAGAAATCTCACACATTGTGTTTTTATACAATAGCTGTCTATACCGGTAGATGTACTGTGATAGCCATGGGGATATGGGCTTAATGACTTAATGCTTCATAACTGTAGTTTCAGCCACTCATCAGACACACACACACTAAAAACAAGAGGAGTTCAAATCCCAGGCCCTAGTGCTACAATTACAATGTTTACAGGAAATTTGGGTCAAAGAAAATTGTTTGATGGATATTTGTTAAAAATTCATAAGGCCCATTAAAAACAAAAATTAGGCATATCTGACTGTAAAGGGTTAACTCATTTCTTTAAATCGGTACTTATACAGGTATACAAAAATAAGTTAAAATATTTTCATGTGATTTCAGCCATGACAAGTGTAAGAAGATGACATCGAAACAAGCCTCATCAGCAGCAACAATTTTTCTGATGAGTTCTTGCATGTAATAATTTACGACTAAAACCTCGTTAGATCACAACTACCTCCTTTTATTAGTCTTTGGCCTGAACATTGGTTTTTTAACTTTATTGTGAACTGTGTTGAATTTTGACTTCTTCTTTCCCTCCCTCTTGTCACCCATTTTTTTCCCTCCCCCAGATTTTGAACCAAACTTGACAGAAAATTTGCTTCTTTTATTCTTGACCTCGGTGCCTGCATTTCTGGCTCTGTTTCTCTTCTCTTTGATATCCCTTGGCCCGGAGCCTCCGCTTTTGTCCTGTCTTTTGAACCTGGGCTTATCTTGTCGCTGGCGTTTAGGGCTCGGACCTGACGCCTCCTGCTTTGTGACTTTTCGTTTTCTGGTCTTAGAGAACATCTCTGCCGGCAAAGACAAAACATTTCATAGTCAACCAAGCTAATGTTTGTATTATGTATTTCTAATGGCAAATTGGTTTTAAGTATTACACAATTTATGACAGTTAAAAGAGCTGAATATCCCACGTTTCACAGGTTTGAAATCAATAAAATGTGTTAACAATCATAAAAACAGAATTAAAATTATGTGTCAAAATTAAAAGAATAATAATATTGAAATGAAGAAATGAAAGAAAGATCTAACATTTAAAGATGATCCTCCAAGTGTTAGATGTAGAAATAAAAGTCTTCTTTTTAAGGCAGATTTCAATTAATTTATTTAATGAAGACTGAGTCTACACTTAAACTTGAAGTACAGATGTCTAAAAATGACCAATAAGCTTTAACTCTTTCGATGCAGAACAATGCACACTCCGTTCATCCGCCGTTCTCAAAAGCACGGACCAACGCGCTGTGCGTTGTTTCAATATCATGTTTGTTTCTTTGCTATTTCTCAGTTAAACTTTTTTAAGAGCTATTTTTAAATAAGACTTTTACATAGAAGAGTGGTACTTCATTGTTTAAAAGCGAAACCAAGGTTTATTTGTTGTCATTTGAAGCATTATTTTAATGATTTTCTTCTCTCTTTTTTTCTACTGTTGCTATGGCTACTCTAGGCCCTAGTAGGTGAGTAAGTTTCCTGGACGATTAACAGCTCAAAAAGCTTTGGAATTGTTTCATACTATTTCTTTTGATGATTTATATTTAGATCCATCACATGATTCTGAGGGTAGTAGTTTTAGAGGATTTGAGTTATAGAAGTGAAGATGAGGTATGCCTACATCATAGGGTTTGGGGAAAAAATGGTTTAGCATAAAAATTTTTCACATGTTATGGTTCTTTTCTGTAACTTATTTTATTTAAACTGAAGAAATAAGTTTACACACATATAGTCCTTTCAATTATCTTTCATTTGATACCAAGTTTTGTCTTATAAACCAAAGAATAATAATTTAAATATTTTTTTTTAATAAACCCAACCTCTCACTCTTTTTCGTCTTCGAAGAAATTGTACATTTTTTTGATAAAAAAATTCCACAGTGAAAGAGTTAAGAAGTACAGATGTCTAAAAAAATTGACCAGTTAATTCAGCCGTTCTCAACCTGTGGGTCGCGACCCCTTTGGGGGTGGCGGGACCCTTTTCCAGGGGTTGCCTAAGACCAACTGAAAACATATATCCTTACAGCAATGAAGTAGCAACGAAAATAATTGTATGGCTTGGGGGTCGCCACGACACGAGAAACAGTATTAAGGCGTCGCGGCACTAGAAAGGTTGAGAACCACTGAGTTAATTTGAGTTCTTTTAATCCTTAAAATCCTCATCTCTAAAAATGTCTGAGGGTTGCTGTCCTCTAGCTACTATGTGAGTGGTTAACCCTTATGATTTTCCCCCTTAGCAATATAAATTAAAGGACTGCATCAAGCCTAGTAAATGAATGAAATAGCAAAGCGAGGTATGTGGAAGCTTGAATTAGAGAACAGGACAAAAGATAAGGACGTTTCGGCATAAAGCCTTCTTCAGCTAACAGTAAAAATGAAAATATCACAAAGAACAGAGCACAGTAGACAACTCAAGAAGTATCCATTGTTGTCGCCGGAAGTGGGAACACAGGAAGCGAAAGAATATAAATATTGACACTGTGAAAAATTAGGTCCACAATAATAATGGACCAGAATATCCAGGGATACATCAACACACAGCAATAAGAAAATAGATAAAATATAGTGAAAGAGAGAAACATCAGTAGGATATTATTTGATTAATACCATATGGAGATATGGTGCTAAACAGATGAATAAATTTATTTTCCATTTTAACCATCTCTAGTGTGTTACTGCATGAAATAAGTGCGTAATGGTTACATCCAATGCACCTTTATGTTCTTTTCTGTTGAAATGAGAAGAGACTGGGGAAGGTTTACATTGCTTAACAAAGAGCTTATTTTAGATATGAAATATAAAGGATGTTTATAATTGTATTTTTTTTTACATTGAATGTAATATATATTCTTACCAGGCTCAGGTTCTTCACCAACTTCTTGCTTGTAGTACTCTACATCATCATCTGTCCATGTAAAATATAGTTTAAAACTTGGTATAATAAGTAGTTAACCTTAGGAATAAGTCAAGGAATAGCTAGTTAACACTTTTAATTCTATAAATAGCTAGATAGACTAAGACATTTCCCATGCAAAAAGTTGCTCACTGATTTATTATTTTATTTAAGATTACAGGAGCTAACCCCTTCATTTAAAACAAAAACATCTTCAGTGAAGTCCCTTAACCCTTGAACTGTGGCATGCATCATGCTGTGGTGTGGGAGCTTTTCAGAGCTTTTTGAGTGCCTTTTCAAATTGCATTAAATGACATAGAAATATTGAGACAAGAATCCAATAAGAATATACTTTTAGAAAGGTAAATGGATAGCTATGAAGTTGGCTATATTGCCCACCCTGTTAAAAAATTTTGCTCAGTGTCCTTGATCTTGGAGTGCTCAAGGAAAAAAAATCAACAAAATGCTTTTAAGTGCTCATAACATCATTAATTTTTATAGATACACTTAAAACACTCATCTAAATGTTGTAGCCAATTCATTTATCTTTCAGAAAATGTATAGTTTGCTAAGATTTTTTTTTACAATTGAACCTCTGAAAGCAATTTTAGTAATTTTAGGTCATTTATATAAGAAACTGGGACCACAGCCAAAACCAAGTATAAAATACGAAATCTCAGGCAAAATAAAAAAAAAAGTTATTATTGACTAGTAAACCTTTAAAAATGAATTTTGGAACTGATTTGGGTTGTTTAACTATAAAATTTATTAGTTCTGATCTGTAATCTGTAGCTTCTGTGATTAAAATTCAGTCAGCCCTTGCCCAACCTCCGGGCCTGGCTAGAAGTCTAACAGTAGGCCTACTTCAGTATCACTAAGACTAGTATAAGATTCACGAGAAGAAGAATCTCTCATGGAGAATGTTCAAATCATCATCAGTATCACTTAAATCCTCTCCTAAAAAGCTTTCAAACATATTTCTATTAGTTCTTGCACTGAAGGCCCAGCCATAGCTTTCAAACATATTTCTATTAGTTCTTGCACTGAAGGCCCAGCCATGGCTTCAACCATTTTACCTTTAAAAAAAACAGCGATATAAAATCTCCGATTAAAAATACTTATTGTTAAGTTAGAAAACAGCTTGAACCGGAAGATGATTTTTTTTATTAATAAAAGGAAGTGGCTATAATTCTGGTTAAATATTGGATTGGAAGTTGCTATCGGACCGTGTTTTTAATCGGCCGATTTCTTCGGCCGACCACAGTTCGAGGGTTAATGATACTAAGCTTTGACATTTTTCAACAACTTCTGCAGCTTTTCTTTAATACTATACTAATAGACCCTAGTTATCCAAGGAAAGTCTAGAGGTAATCCTTGGAGCGGATGTGCAGACCAAGGATTCAAATCATTTTCCATACAAGTTTCATTCTTTTTCACTAAGCCTGTAGATATCGAATTCATTTGTGTAATATTGGCTGAGGAGGGTGGTGAAGCCAATCATTAAAAAAAAATAAAATAAAGATAGTTTCTCCAATCCAATATTATAATTCTCTAGTAAAACCAAAGTCTTCTTGATTTCCCCAAATTGGGGCAGGGTGCATTTGTATACACATTGAAAGATGAGCAGCTGAAAATACTAAGATAATAAATGGGCTGATTTTTAGCATTTAGAAGGTTGAAACTGCCTTGCGTGGAAATTCAGCTTTGGAGAGTAGTAATTCCTGATAAACTTAAATACCTGAATCCTCATGAGCATTAGCTTCAACAGTACTTTGCTCATCACCTTCTTCCTCACTCTCCTTGTCAGTTTCTGTCTCATTTTGTTTTCTTTTCATCCCTTCCAGGGTCTTCTTGATGTGTTCCTGTTTAACTTCTTGTTTCTTCCTCACATTGGCCTCTTGTTTCTGTTTCCTGGCCATTTTTTCCTTCCTGAAGTTAGAAAATATTTTTTTAAAGTGGATTGCATTTTGAAAATGGCCCGTCTTTATGACAAAACCAAACAAAAACCTTTCATTGCTGACACAATTTTATATCTTAACAAACTAAGATGAAACAACTTGTCTTATAGTTTATGTCTTAACAAACTAAGATGAAACAACTTGTCTTATAGTTTATGCCTTAACAAACTAAGATGAAACAACTTGTCTTATAGTTTATGTCTTAACAAACTAAGATGAGACAATTTTTCTTCTATTTTGTGAATTAACGAATTAACCCCCCGCCAGATCATACTATTGTTTAACGATGGCTGTGAGTGATGTGAACTCATGGCTTCAAGTTACTGCTCCAACTATCCGACTACATTATTACTTACTGCTTCTGCTGTCTCATTAACTTCAGGGCTTCCAATTCCTCTTCAGTTTTTTCTATCAAGGAATGGAAGAGAACATTTCCTCCTTCAAAGCCTTCTTCTATCTTCACCAGCTGCAAACTCAACCGTGGACCAATCTCTTTTAATCTGACAATGATTTTAATTAAAAGTTCAGGCTGATAACATTAAACTATTCACAAAAAATTCTAAGTCAATTGTCTAAATCCCAGTGTACAGCAAATACAAATATCTACCATTTAAAAATAGGCCAAAGGGCATAATATGCCCAAATGGCCACTGGATATCAATGATGATGACCATTTAAAAATACATAATTTTAACTATAAAGAACAATAGGAGATTAATTATAAAATATTTAGGTTAATTGGTTATAAATGATTTACATTATTAAAATTATTAATATTGGCAACCTTCAGTCCAATATGAACAAATGTGCCTGTCATTTCTTGCCAATAACTTAAAAAGTTTCTAATGTTTACCAAGTAGCAGATTCCTTGCAAGTTAATGCATTCAAAGTATGGAAATTTAGAAAATGTTGTGACAATTTCTTTCACTGGATCAGGTTTGGCACGATAGAGTTGATATGTCATCTTTCAGTTTTATTGCAATGAGTTGTTTTTTTTTATAATAATAAACATTAAAATTTATAGAATTGGTGCCAATTAATCATACAGATAAAAAAAAAATTTGCACATAGCACATTCAGTCAAAAGTACTTGCTATCCACATGACTTTGAAATGGGGAAACATCTCAAAATAACTTTAGTCAAGATGTAGGATAATTATTTCTATGCCGCATTATCTCAGCTAGCATAATTAACTGATAACGAATTATATCTGATTACATCTAAATTGTTATTAAAGTCATCATCTTGGTAAATTTTTGACAAAGTTGCTATGTTGATTGATGTTAATAATTAAAAATTTGACAAAAATCAGACTTTAAACTAGCTATTTTCATTTAAAAGTTGTTATTTATCCTTTTAGGATAGAACTTAACATGTCAGAATGTGTGCTGAGCAAAGGGGAGAGTATTCATGAATTATCTTTGTTATGTTGATCTGTGTCATGTGGCTATAAAGTGTTAAAATAAGAAATTAAGAGAGATATCATTGCAAACCTTATGGCATTAACAGCATTTCTGGTAACTCCTCTGCCCTTGACCTTCTGAGTCACAGTCACCTGATTATGTGGGCCATCTTGCTCCCCCTCACTGTCTGACAGCCCCCTGGTGAAAAAAATCAGTCATTTAATGCCCAGTTATCTACTGAACATAATTACATGCACCCACAATGTACAATTCTTAGAAAAACAAATGAACCTTTCCATTTCAAGACAACTTAACCATCAAATATCTATAGATTTAACTAAAATTAAGGATATTTTAGCTATAATTCTATAAATGATGTTACGTTAGTGGCAAGGTTTCCACTGAAGCTGAAAGATCAAAAAGAGAAAATCTAAACAAAATAACCTGTTATTTTCAAAAAAATAATAAAACACAAAAACTGACACTATTTATATTTTCAGTCTGTGTCTTTCAAAATTTAAGGTGCTACTAGGTACCGAAAATTTGTTTTAATTCATATACTGAAGCACCAAGAGATGACTAGAGAAACCATTGCATAAGAAGATGGGAAATACAGACTGAATGTTTATTCATTGCATCAACTGTAAACTCACTTTTCCAAGAAAAGATCAGCAATATCTTCATGATGGCCCAAATTGGGTAATTTAGACTTCATCAATTTCTTCATCGCTCTGCTGACACCAGTTGGGACAACTTTCATAGTGCTAAAGGAAAGAAAGATATTCCATTAATGCATAAAACGGAAACAAGCAAAAAAAATAAAGTCAACATAGTGATATATTCAAGTGGCAGCTGGAGATAAGTGTAACATATAAGGACAAAGTAAAAACTATATTTTATCTACTTACTAGTGTCGCAGATCTAGAGATTTATTTTCAGTATCGTAATTGACCAAAACTGTTCTTCTCATATTATTCAACTTCACCTAAATGATACATCAAAAATTATTGAAATGAAGTAAAACAATTTTGGAAATGTTAAAGTTTTTGTTATTTTAAAATTATGAATGAAGTTATAATCCCAAAATAAAAAGGTATAGCATACAATTTACTTATGCAAATTATTTTAAAAGCATTGTCTTAAGATTAAAAGTCTTGTCTTCAGACTACATAACTATCAAAAGAAATACAGACACTTACTGTATTGGGGTTAATAGAAGGAAACATATTCTTAAAAGTAACATTCATAAGTTTGTTTTCCATTGTGTCGGAGGGTATGTTGGTCACCATGACAGCATGATTTGCAAACAGTTTAGACTCCACATCAGGGTGCTTTTGAAATGAGAGAACATCCTTGGATAAGCAGAATTCATTCACTTTAAATGTCAGTGTTGGGCCTCTCGGAACACAAATAAGCTTCATGTATGTGGCAATGTCTGTCTTTGTAAACGCAATGAAGTGTGACACATGCAGTGGTCCAGCAATAGTGAGGAAGTCCTTCATCACATTTTTCTTACGCACCTTAGATGTTAAAAATGAAGTCAAATAAGTTGAAATTGAAAGTTAATCTTATTGTGTAAGTTATACCAAATGTATTTATTCCTAAAGCAACACTGTCAAAGAATTCGTATTAATTGTGCTTTGTTAAGCACTTTAGAGCATGAAATTCCTGTACAATTATTAGGGTCTTGCCCTCAAAGAAGCTCAGAGCTTTTAAAAAACAAGCAAACAAAGCATTTCTTATCTAGAATACTGTAAAGAATAGAGTTTAGGTTTCCAAACTGTGACACATTTCCAATGTTATGGTTATTTGTATTACCCTCAGGTTCGATGCAGTATAAGGTTCCATTATTTTTCTGACATCAAATACAAGATCTTTAACTGTTCTACCAACATGACCTCTGTGAAACACAAATGAGTGTGGAGCTTTAAGGTAGACCTCCTCTTCGTTTCCAGTTGTTGGTTGACCAGCTTTGGCATTGCGAGCTGCCTTTCCTTTCTTGCCCTGTTAATTTCAGTAAATAAAATAATAAATTAACATATTCAATTTTGCAGAGACCATATGCAAAAACTTCAATTACTACAAAGTACTACAAAGTGTCTAATTTTTGTTGGGGGGGTGTCCCAAAAATAGTGTGACATCATTTATGGATAGCCCCTTAAGTTTAAGCATTTAGCTAATTGGGGGCCTAAAGTTTTTGTAAAGTTAATTTAAATAATAAATAACCTATAATATTAATATAGACCATAAGAAATATAAATGATCATGAGTTGATCGGTGATTAATTTCTTCCTGTTTCCTGGATGCAAACCTTTTCTAACTGATTGATTTTGCACCTGGGGTGAAGCCCGAACATGGCACTCTTGTTTGATTAATAAATTATGTATGATATACACCTATATATATTAATATTATGATTATGGTCCATCATAAAATGGATAATCTGCAATTTTTACAGTGACAGCCCCTGTTGTTGGCACCCTAAAATGGATGGCTATGCAAAGGTCGTGGTAATCCAGTAAATCACTCAGGGTCCTCAAGAGTAGAGCATAAATTAATACTGATGTTTATGTGATTATTTTGAAATTTTTTGGGTCCAAGTTTTGGATTTTCTCGGTGCCCTAGCCTTAAAAATCCTCTTCGATTCAAAGCCCTGCCTGAGCAGCTACCCATTTCACATGGCCCTGACTGCATTACCTAAATAATTAATTAATTAATGATAATGGTATTGCATGTGAATTACTAACTACTATTATTAACAAACTAACACTCATTCAACAAATAATTAGTTGATTAATAATTAATTTCTATTATTCAAAAAATTAATAATTAATATGACTCACTTTCAGTTTCAGAGAGGTAATTGTTTTTTTACTAAGACTACCGGTACTACTAAAAGACTAAAAGTTAAAGACAATAAATATAATAATAAAGAATAAAGGCAAAGGCAATGGCTAGAGTTAACGGCACTATAAAAATGAGATTAAACCCGAAATGTTAATAACTAGCTATAAGCAATAACAACAAAAATTAAACTGATTCGTGAATGACATCATGATCATGCTGGCGATTAGGCTGATTTTGCAGACGATGAACACATTCACATTGAACACGCTTCGTTCCAGCATGCTCGTTATCGATAATGCATAATGCTGCTATTATGTATTGTGCATCATGGTTAGCTTATTTCAAATTATTTTAATAAATAAATAGAGCTGAGGTGTAAAATAATACATTTATTTTAGACTTTGGATGAGAAAATCTAAACCATGTCATTTGTAAAGTTAAAGAATTCTTACCTTTTTCCTGCCCATTTCAAGTTTCTTTGATTTGTTTACAGATTACAAATAAAAAGTAAAACTGTTAGAATGAATATGCTGTTGAGTTGAACTTATTGAATTAAAACGAAACAATTCACCTAGAATTTTGCGATGTTGTTTTAATTAACCGGCGCCATACCTTTGGTGCCACTGGAAATGGAGGAGGGGCTAAATTGGAGAGCAAGACAAATATTTGTATACATTTAAATATTTTTAAAATTAATTTTGTTAATTTTTAAAGAATAAAAATGTTATTTCTATAAATGTCTGTGCACATTGATTTGAATATATGTTATAAATCTGTATTTTATATGTTATAAATCTGTATTTAAATATATAATATAAATATAGATTTCATAAGCTTGGGTTGGGGGGGGGGGGATTTTTAGTTATTTCTGTGGAGGCCATGGCATATGACCTTGGAACGCCTCTTGTTTAAACCATAGTTTGTGTGTGCTTGGGTTGGGGGGGGGGGGAATTTTAGTTATTTCTGTGGAGGCCATGGCATATGACCTTGGAACGCCTCTTGTTTAACACATAGTTTGTGTGTGACGCCTAGGATGGTCACTGACTTTGTCATCCCTAATTCACGTAAATTACAAAACATAAAGGGGTACATATCAAACATAAACATTTGAATCATTTGCAGTAGCCCTAAAATGACGCCCTAAAAAGGGTTCCACGCCCACTTCCTACGTGCACATTTGGGGGCCTTCCATAAATAACGTCACCCATCTAGGGGGATGGCCGTCACAAATTTGTGACTATCTAGTGTGAGGATGTCTAAATTGTCTAACAATTTTTATTTTTTTTAATAATGTGGGAGGGTGGTCCGAAATAGGCCAATGTAGCGGACGTCATCTATGGATGGCCTCTTTGTACCTTCTAAAGACCAATTTGTTGTTCTTAACATGTGGTCAGCTTAAATGTGTCCTTATTTTGCTTTGTAATATTTTTATATGCATTTTAATACTTTATTATAACATTATTTTTGGGAAGGGTCCATGCAGTAGCGCCCTGGGCAGGACAAGTTTTTTGCACCCCCTTCCACGAAAAAACTCTCCAGTTTGCCGAAACTAGAGTTTGTGCAGCCCGGGTCAAGATTTTTCCACACCTTCCAATAAAAAAAATAATAAACTCTACATTTGTCCGAAAATTACGCCCTTTCATGTAAAGAAAAATGTGGCACCGGGGTGGATCATCCCCTCCGTACCCCCTTCCAACCCCATTTCTGCACCACTAAGTCCAATGACTTCTGACTGTCAAAAAACAAACCCACAGATAGTCATAGTTATCTATTGTACTCATCCTCTCACCCCAAATCATGCAAAGACTCTATACCTTTCTCTCCGTATCCATAAATTTGATCGAAAGAAATTTCGCCGACGGTAAATTGATGGACGGTAATTTGATCGAACGGAAATTTGGTCGCATCTTTTTTTTTTTTTTTTTACGTTAAAATTTTGCTTCAAATTTCTTTTTTAACGTATTATTTTACCGTATCCATAAATTTGATCGAAAGAAATTTCGCCGACGGTAAATTGATGGACGGTAATTTGATCGAACGGAAATTTGGTCGCATCTTTTTTTTTTTTTTTTTTTTACGTTAAAATTTTGCTTCAAATTTCTTTTTGAACGCATTATTTTATTTTACTATATGGTATTGTGCGTTGAAAAAGTACTTCACGGAAGACGACCATTTTTATAATTAGTGATTTTTTAATAATAAGATAATGGTAAATTTAAAGAAGAGATGCCATGTTGTTTTTTTCCAATGGCCGCCATCTTGGTTGACAAGACCAGTTAATTCTGTTACTAAATCTAAGTAAATGTATCCCTAACCCTAACCTGAACCCTAACCCTAAACCTAACCTGAACCCTAATTCACGGCAACTTTAATAAACACGCAAAAGACGCCGCGGCATTCGTTCTTAATTTGAGCCCGGATAAATTATCTTACATTGATCACAAGAAATGAGCAAGAAGCCAGTATAGGAACTGCTCATTCCTGCCCAAGACAATCAGGGACTGGAACAAACTTTCAAAAGAAACAGTTGAGGCGACAACACTAGACACATTTGCCTCAAGCCTTCCAACCCCCTCTGCATGATTCCTTCACAAAGTAGCACTTGTAATCATTGAAATATCCTCATCAGCACCAGGCACAGAAACATTGCAAATCCCCTCTACATGCATAGGAGCCGAAATGATCAATAAATTGATCGTGGGCCCTTAATATATTGAAGAAGAAGAAGATGAGCAGTTTTGAAATCAGACAATTTATATTTGTGTTGTAAATCGAAAACTAATAATAATAATAATAAAGTTTATTTCAAAAACACGCTTCATCCCCAAAGGCTCGAAGCGCGGTACAAAGTCAACAAAATACAAATCTATAATTTACCACATTTAAAACAAACGCAACACTACAAAAACTAATTACTAGCATACAATGGCAAAGTCTTTCTAGCCATTTCAACCCCAAGCAACACAGCCATTATGCATTAACTGGAAAATAAGGTTGACAATCATCCCAGAAGGTGTTTGCGAAATAGGTGTGTCTTTAAATT
>CAXITT010000018.1:1281665-1310349 GCA_964033795.1 Lymnaea stagnalis
GGGGGGGGGAGTCAAAATCGGCAAAATTTGCGTGACGTCATTTGTGGATGGCCCCATAATCTTTATTGTTTTGGTCTCTATTTCTGTGGTCCCAACTTAAGCCGTACATTCGTTTCGGCAAAAATATAAATAATAAAACATCATTAGGCCCTAATAATGGTTGACTATTATTTTAATATTTGGATATTTATAATGATTGTTGGTGGCATAATTATAAACTGTTATTGTAATCTTAAGATGTAATGAGAAATTATTGTTGAGATGGAACAAAGACGTTACTTGAATATAGAAGCTACTATTGCTATAGCGTGGTTGTGATACAAATGTGCATATGTCAGGCTTTAATAATTTAAGTTTAATCCTGGCGGTCCCCGGTTATTAGTGTTTAGTTATGAAAAGACAACCAACAACTCTTTTGTCGTTAGTGAAAATAGTTGGTAAGAAGTTATCTCATCCTAGTTGAACATTGAAAAATGACAGACTTGAAATCGATTCTATATTTATAAACATGCGATACTTCAAGAGCTTGCAATTTAAGTCAAGGTGCTACTCCTACGGAACTCACACTGAAATCAACTTTAATTAGCCCTTTAATTTGGTTTTATTGCCTAACTTCAAAGGTTGATGAATAGTTCAAAGTATCAAAATGAAGCAAAACAACTTCTTACGATCTTAGAAACTATTATAGGCCTATCTATTATAAAGATATATCAAATGTAATACTTGTAAGGCCTACATAGGTCTAGCCCAGTGGCGTAGCTAGGGTTGGTGTCACCCGGTGCGGTAAACTCATGGTGTCACCTCCCCCCACACACACAAACTTCTATGATCGATTTTTTCTTGTTAAAATAAGTCCACAGTATAGCATCAACCTTGAACTTTTAATAAATCACGCATTTGGATTGGTTACATTTGTGAAAAATATATGTGTGATCGGTTATTCTTTTATGAATCTCGGTTTTTGCGAGCAATGTGTGCCCTGTAAATATGCAATTTTTCAATGGGGTGTCACCCCTAAAATGGTGTCACCCGGTGCGGTCCGCACCCCCCGCACCTGCCTCGCTACGCCACTGGTCTAGCTATAATAGAACACAATTTCAATTTGAAGTTTTACACTAATTTACAGTAAAATATATATATATATATATATATATATATATATATATTTGGAATTTTTACTCATCTAAGATGATATTTATTATTTTAATAATAATAGAAAATTAAAAATTACTATTATTATTATTTGTTTTTACTGGAGAAAGTTAAAACTACTTTCATGTTTGCAAAATCCCATAGTCCTAATAGTAATAGGCATATTGCTAGATACATGATTTTACATACACAATAGGCCTTTTAGTAACAGTAATTTGAAAGTAGGGCTATTAATTTTGTTTATATAAAGTAACCTTATCTCAAAGAAGAAATTAAAACTTAAAAATAGTAAATCACTCTTTTTCGTTGCACTTAAAAAATATTTTTGTTATTATTGAATTATACTTATTTTTTAACATATGAATTGCCGTATTTTAAATATTTCACAAGTTCACTGTGGTTCCTTTGGATCGAATATATTTAAAATAAATAGTGGGATGATTACTGAGTTGTGATATCGAAATGCTGCCGTCCCTACCAACAATTCCTTGCGCGCCACGTCCTCAGTAGATTGTACGAACGTGGAAGTTACTAAATTGTGAAAATGAATATTTTTCGGCTTGTTGGGGATATGTCCCATCTCTTAGCAATAGTTTTACTATTGCTGAAGATGTGGAAAACAAGATCTTGCGCCGGTAAGCTTGTTTAAAGTCTGGGTTTTAAATTATTATTGTGGGAGGATTTTAATTGTTTATGTTCGTTGCGACGTTCCGTACGATTGAATCATTCATCATATTCATAACACTACTACTACTAGGCATTGGATAGCCTGAATGAATACAGATACGGTGGAAAAGCCTACCGTTATCAACTAGCGTCATCAAATATGAGCGTTTCGGTGCATACTGCAACTGCGGACTAACGTATTGGCCCAATTCGTAAATCCAGCCACCCTCCCTGAGTGATTACCCCTCCCACACACACACACATGCACTCTACTTATATTATACTACCAATACCATGAAATGCAGTGCACTGGGGAGTTTTCTATTTTACATTTGCCCTAAATCTGATAAAATTTCTTTGACTCATTGGGGACATGCAAGTGCTTATATTATATGAATAGACCTATACTATGATTAAGTTTGAGAAGTAAGTAAGCCTAAAACTAAAATCTAAAACTAAAAATGTGTTTACAACACTTCACAATATCATATATTAATATTGCTACCTCACAATGACTGGGACCAACTATACTTAGTAATACTATAGGCCTAGTATATAAATTCTAATTATTTTAGCTCAATATTGTAGATACTTTGTTCAAAAATTTAAACATTTTGTAAAAATAAACCAATGGCATAGTTGAATAGAGCTAAATTTGTACAGAATTATAACACCAAAATTATATTTTTAGCTGTTGTAGTTTTAAAGTTATGAATTTTTAAAGTACGACTTGGTTTGTCCTTTTTTAACATGGACTGCATCTCCACATTCTGTGACCTCATTCCGCCGATCACGTCATGCGCAATGACTATATAGTTTATATAAGGCTAAGGCATTCCCTTATCACTAAAATACTGTTTAGGGTCGATTTATTTTAAACTTTCAACTTTGGCACATGAATAATTAATTAAAGCTTTCATTGACCAATGGTTTAATAGTTTTTGCACACGGCAAACACTTATGAATGAAACTCTGAGATAGTACTACGATATAGCCGTTATGCAAGTGGCTGTGAATGGTTGCCAATGACAACGTGTTGCACACGGAAATAGTACTACGATATAGCCGTTATGCAAGTGGCTGTGAATGGTTGCCAATGACAACGTGTTGCACACGGAAATTTCTGATCATTTATAATATGGACTCTACAGGGTTTTTAAAGCTCAAATTAAAACGTTCCAGTTTAAATGTCTTCAAAATGCATTCTGAAACACAAGTTATCAAATATTTTGATGTATATAGTGGTAATAATTAAATATTTCTTAAGTATCGGCAACTTCCGCCATTAAAAAGGGGGCGTGGCCCATGCCATGTCGAAATAAGGCTGAGCCCCCTTATGGTGATATGGGTCACTGGGAGAAGCGTAGCGAACGTGGGACACGACCTACATCAATGAGAATTGGCACAGATATATATCAATATCTAATGCCTTACACGATTTAATATGAAAGACCTGTTCCTTTTATTTCACAAAAAATTTTGTATTTGAAGATGCCTTATATATACCAAAGATTTTCAAAATGAAGTTCGATTGAAAAAAGCAAAATAGTTGGATGGAAATGTAGGTCAAGATGTCTTCCAAATTATAAGGCCGGAAACGGAACTCAAATATATGTCCAAATAACTAATTTAATAATAAATAGACACACACATCTGAAAATTAAAAACTCGGATTTTTCGGCGCCGACGCCCATTTCCGATACAAAAAAAGTAGTAGTCTGCCTTGTTTTATCGAAGTATCTACAATATTGTAGGCAAATGTTTGAACATTCACTATCACATGTCCACAACCTCATAAACATACAAAAATAATCTCCAAAACATACTAATACTACATAGCTTACCCCATTTCCATTAATTTTAGAAATGCTAAATGTGAAACAATTTTAAGTGAATAACATACATGTCATATCTGCTGGGCTCTCACACAGTTGTCACACTGAATTTATTAGTTGAAAAGTGAATTGAAAGCTAAGCTAATCAAATTTTAGGAATTAGGTGACCGCCTAACAAGTGTTGGTTTTTTATAAATTTAATACACTAATTTTTGTGAGGTTGTGTCGTGGTTGTTGAAACAGGTAAAAGTTCTGATGTAGCCATTGCAATCTGTCAGTGCAAAACCCATAACATTATAATTAGGTATCTGTTTTGAACATTGAAGTCCGGCGACCGGATGAATAAGTTCTCGAGATATTTGCCGGCGACCAGGTCACATGACCGCCGTAACAAAGTTGGGCGAGATATCTGTCCAGCAGCCTTGTCATGTGACTACTAATAGTCAATCATAAAATTGGCGTCAGTGATGCATGGGGGTGACGAGTATACACTTCATTTCAAGAAATAAGTGGGGGGAGGGGGTGAAGCAATGCATACTAAAAGTAAAAGGTACTGAGAGTAAGAGAGAAAGGATAAAAATGATAGGGAAGGTGATTAATAATTAAGGCCGGGAGGTCGAAAGTTCACAAAGAAAATAGACCCTACATCTTAATATAGGGCCAATATAGTGTGCTGTTGGGGTAGCCTTCTAACTCACGCAATATTAATTACCTAAAATAAGCCTTTTTTTACTGTAGGACTATTGACAGTTTACTGGCAAGTATTGGTCTTATTTTCTTGGGTTGATATTTTAAATTTATGCTACTAGGTCGAGTTTTATAAGATATTTAAACCAAGATAACGGAATTATTTTTTTTAAAATTTTGCCAGCGACCTCTTGTCTCATGACATGTCTGCCGGAATAATAACACATACCAGTCGTCCGGCTGTCATGTAACATGCCCACCGGAAGAATATCTCCTGCACTATCTGTCCGGTCACCGGACGTGTAGACACTGCCTAAGAACATAGTAAAAATGAAAACATTAGGGCTATAAGCCAGTATAAAAGTATAGCCCAATTAATTTAGTCCTACAGTCTAAGTAAAGAACATTGACTGATAGCATTATGTGTAGGCATGGTCATATTTGTATATGAAGTTTAGCTTTGTTGTTGTTTGCTAATTTGACCACCATTCTGCATACTGCCTTTGATGTTGAACATATTTGTTTTAATAAAATAAAATTGTTTTAAAACAATAATTTAGTATTTTATTTGTATATGTGCTACCATAAAGAATTGTTTCCAAGTTAAAAAATATTTTTATATTTATATGAATATGGTAATTTTTACCCCACCTCCAACGTATGCATTCTCAACTTACACCAACAATGCCAGAACCACTTATGGCTTAACCTCTGGGTATTACTTGGATTTACTTCCCTTTTTAACTGGAACACCGGGCTAGCTAACCAGGATAAGCATCACTTGTGGGTGACACCTAATAAAGAAATTTATAAAAAGCCTTGCTTTTTGAAGGGTGTTTTTAAAAAAAAAATATTATTCTGGTCTCAGTTTGCACCAAGGATAAATAAATATGTAAAATTTAGGAACTAAGTAATAACACACAAACTGCATTTGACAAAAATATTATTAAGCTTGATTTGAATGACTAACTAGTATTTCATCAAATTACCTACTGGATTTCTATGTAATATTATATTAAATGCACTTGGCAAAAGAAAAAATTTAGTCCAGGAGTTAATTGCAATATTTTTTTTTTTGTGCAGGTATTTCTGGTAAAAGTCAGATTCTTTTTGCAATGGTTTTTGCTTCCCGTTACTTGGATCTGTTTACAACATTCATTTCCCTCTACAATTCAACTATGAAGATATTTTTTATCTCAACCTCCTTGCTTACTGTATATCTCATGTACTTCAAGTTTCGGGCTACTTATGATGCAAACCATGATACTTTCCGCATGGAATTCCTTGTAGTTCCTGTAGGGGGCTTGGCTTTCTTGGTAAACCATGAGTTTAGTCCATTGGAGGTTAGTATTGCCTTAACAACTTTTTTTTTTCTTCTGTATGGAAACATTTTATTTAAAATAGAGCTATTATGATTAAAATTCTAGTTATTGTGGTTTTCATTAAAATAAATTTACGAATCATTTTTCATAAGATTGATATTTTTACACCATAGTTGGTTCATAGTTATTATTTGCTAAAGATTAAGGCAGTCCCTGTTTTGTCTTTCTGTGCCTATTTTCTGGTGTCTGGCTTGTAATGTTTTTAATAAAATTTTATTCATTGATATTTGCTTTTTATTATTAAAATTTTTATTGTCTCATGTGCAGATTCTCTGGACATTCTCTATTTACCTCGAGTCTGTAGCTATTTTACCACAGCTGTTTATGATGAGCAAGACTGGTGAGGCTGAAACAATAACCTCTCACTACTTGTTTGCATTGGGTAAGAAAATTATTATGAATTATTTTCATTTGTTGGAATTAAATGCAATTTAAACCTCACCATATACATTATTCTAAGTTTCTCACATCTGGGGCCATACTCCAAAATATTGGCTTGAAATTTTGTTTTTAATATGTCAGAATTACACTTAAGTATTTGGAAATCCACTTTCCAAAAAGGTGAAGGCCCATTGCAACGTCAAATTTTCTCTCCACAAATCTGCCATCTCTAAATGGTCAATGGGAATCTAGCATAGGAATAGAAGACATCTTTTAGTTATTAAAACAAGACTAAGAAGTTACATGTAAGTAAAAAATGTGACATGGATATTTTGCATCAATGAAAATAATTATTTATTAATCACCAGGTTCCTATCGAGCACTCTACATTCTGAATTGGATTTACCGCTACTATTTTGAAGGTTTCTTTGATTTGATAGCTGTAGTAGCAGGCTGTGTCCAGACCATTCTCTACTGTGACTTTTTCTACTTGTACATCACTAAAGGTAATTATCATTTTCTCTATCTTGTTGTACTGATAAAAGTGGGTCTATTTGTCAAGTGTTCTGATCTGGAACTTGACATGAGAAATTTATTTTTTGTTAGCTTTTATGATAATATGTGTTATATGTGTATAAAGATTTAGGTCTTTCTTTCTCAAAGTTAAGCTGATCATTATTTTTATTTGATAAGATTATTTTTACCTTCAACTTCAAGTATTCTGTTTGAAAGCTAAAATCACATTAGGAGATAAACACTGTCATTGTGTTGTGCACATCAAATGAAAGTTCATATAGTTACATAAAATAAAATATTGTTTTATAATGTACAGTTAATATTTGCACTAAAATAAATTCTTAGAGATAAGGACCTAAATCTTTATTTAGGTTTCGGCAAAGAAACTAGGTAAGTTGTGTCCCTCAAAGAAAAGTGAATTGGTTCACCAACTTAATTCATTTAGATCATTGCCTTTTCCTTTACCTTGAAAAACACATTTGTGTCAAATGATTTAGGAAAATGATTTCTTGGGTACATAATTTATCGACCAATACAAATAACAATATAGTTATCGGAATGATTTTAAGAACTATAGTTAATTTATTAGGTTTTTCTAATGAAGGCTGTGAACTACAAATGGACCAGCATTAATTTTATTTGTAGTCTGAAATTTCCTTCTCATTATAGAACCCATTATCTTATGGAACTATTAGAAACTAAATTTGAATTTGTAAAAGTGAAATGCCAAAACTGCATGATATTAAGAAGTTTAAGTATTATTTGAAAATGCCTTAGATTTACAACAGACAAGCTTTTAAATAATGATGTCTGCAAATTATGCTATATGTCTCTTTATAAAAACTTGCTAACTGCATATAAAATATTACACAAATGTTTGCAATATTGCATTGAAAATCTCAGCTCAATAAATTTTACTTAAACAAGTGTTGTTTTTTTTTTGCTTGAAACCTTGTTAATTTTTAAGAAAAATATGTTTTCAAGAATGGCATGGTTTAATAAAAACACTGAGATTTATTGGTTTCCTTAGTACTAAGACCTTGGAATGAATAACGATTTAAATATCAGATAATGTTCCAATTTATTTAAACCAGTAATTGTGTCTTAAACATTGATAACTATTAATTTATTCATGATGCATGGGAATTTGAAAATTCACTAATGTTAACAGCACGTGGATAAACCGTACAAGTTGTTTGTTATTTTAAAAAAAGGGTATAGATTCAGAATACCGCATCAATGAAATAGGTGGTGAAATTATTTTTGTTCTTAAATTTTCAAGATTCACCCTATTTCGTTTTTTTTTCTTCTATTATTTATCATTTCTATGTCAACAAGTTGTCAGATGAGTCTAAAAGTCCAGACCCATGCTCTTACTTTAGATATGAATTTGTGGGAGTTACATAAAGCTCGCTAATGAGCTTGAGTCTTGCATGTGTTAACCCTTTTTATTTTCTACAAGATTTAGCTGTCTCCTGTTCATTGTTCTAAGTATTTTTTATTCCCTGCTACTTTCAGTTTTGGTGAATGGCAGGCAATCATTTTAACCATTTTTGGTCTACTTGCCATATTTTTTAACAAATGTAGTTCATAATAAAGGTTTTCTTTTTTTAAGCATTAAGTTATACCCGCGTATAAGTTTAAAATCTTAATTTGATATCTATGGTATGTAGGAAATCACATACTTGCTGTGTTCTCACTATTAAAATGATATTTTATATAAATCCCATGTAACCATTGAAAGAATATTAATATTTCTGGTTGATTTATGTATATTCCATTTGTTCTATTTTTAGTATTGAAAGGAAAGAAGCTCAGCTTACCGGCATAAACATTGTGTGAACAAGTTCAAGATTCTGCTACTGCCATCTCGTCACAGATGTGTATGAAAGGTTTCAGGCCCATTTGAGTCAATCTGTATCTTATGGAACAGAACACTTGTTGGCAAAGGGATTTTAAGTTGTCTTTTCATTTAGATATTTTTTTTAAATCTGAGAGGTGTGGTGTATATAATTTTAGTGCTTACATTCATTTTAAGTCTCTTCAGCTCTAAGTCACTTTTACTATGAGGAATATATCATAGCCTTCTCAACCTTTTAATCAAACATTAAGTTGTTCTTTTAAGAAAAATGAAAATGTCAGTATGGTATTCTAAGAAACAGCAAAACAGTTTTAATTGATCAAGTTTAAAAAAAATATTTGGGTGCTTTTCAAGCTTGGCTTTCTGTTAAAGGTTGAGACTTTGAACAATGTAATACTGAGGTTGTATTTTATAGAGTGTTTTCAGTATTTTGATGTGACCAAGTATTCACTTCTTTTTCAATCAGCTTCTCATTATTTTCCTAAATGGTGATGCAAATCTACTCTTTGAATTTCAGCCGTTTAAGTTCCAGTCATTTGCTAGGACATACAATAGTGTGCTATGAAAATGGTGTGAGAAAGATTCATGCATGCATGATGTGTATTTGTTTATCTTCTCATTTTGCTGGGAATAACCTTTTTCTCTTCAAATTTCTTGCAAGCAATGATGAAAGCATGCTTCAATTTGCAGGTAAAGCTGGGAGCAACTTCTTTTTTACATTATAATTATAAGTTAACTTGTAACAAGTCCTGCGTTTGTGAATATTAGCAATTATCATTAAAATACTGTATTCATCGAATTTTCCTTACTTTTTTCTTGTTTTGCTTTCTAAATATTTGGTGTACTTATACTTAATGGGTTCTTTTTAATACTTATTATTAAAGAAACTTGTTCTGACTTGCATATATATTAGCAGGTTAATTAAAAACGTTCTTCAGGTGCTAGGATGATTTGGTCAAAAGGAGAAATTAAGTGGCATTCTATACTGTGTGTAGAGTTATCTTGCAAGAGAGAGAAAATACTAAATGCCTACTTACCTTTGCCATTATGGTTTACAATGGTGCAAAAACTTAATCTTCAGAAAAGAAAAAACAAACATTTTGAAAGCTAAAGAAAGTAATTCATTTTTCTATAATTAGACCAGAAAAATTACATGTGATGCTGATTTTTACCACATCAATGATAACACAATTATAACAACTCGGATGTTATGTTTTCACACAGTACTTTAACTATTAGTATCAAACTAAGTCACTTTTAGTACCTCAACCACATACAATAGAATGTTGGTTTAGGGTGTGTTAACCATTTGTGTTGCAGTCTTGCCCGAAAATGTGAATTTGTGCATGTGTCTAAAGCATGATTTTTTTATAAGTGTTGAAGCTGTGAGTTTATGCCAATTATGTTTTATTTTCAAACTTATTTTTAGCTTGAATGATTGATAGCATCAGCCAAATTGAGTTCCTTATTTTTGGCAGAAATTGACTGGAAGTATACTGCAAACTTAAGTAATTGCATTAATATACACCATTAATTCCCTTTAATTATATTGAAATTCACCAGTGACAGAAAAAAATATCACATGTTTAAAGATTCATGAAACAAAGTGTTTGTGATCAGTTGCCGAATAAAAAAGAAAATGGTCATGAATATGGGCAATTTAATTTTCATGTAAAATTCTTTTTACCATTGCACATGTTGTTTTTTTTAATTGAGTTTTTGTGCGTTTTTTATGTGAGTTAATATTTATTTATATTAGATAGTTGTTTCCTCTTCCACTTTTACATTTGGTTTCTACTTCAATTTCTATGTGACATATGTTTCATTTTGTACATCTCTGGTGACATGAATAGAATATCTATCATATCAAATATAAGTGTTTTATGAACCATCAGCATCTTATTCTTATTAGAGTAAGTCAAACATTTGAAGTTACTTTATTTTAGGAGATATAAATTTAAGAATGCCTTGAGTTCCTTAGTTTGTATGAGTTTGCTAGTATTGTGTTGCATTTGCCAGCTGTAAACCTGAGTAATTCTCAAGTTAACTGTATTTAGTGAAGTTCTGCTTTGCCTGCCTGTCAAAATCCACATCAAAGATGCATGTCAAATTCTGGCATGACTCTGGTTTTAACATTCACTTCAAATCTTTATATCTGTGGCTAACAAGGCAGTCGGTAATTGTACATACAGTCATTCTATCTGTAGCATAAAGTCTCAAAGAATGAATGCTGCATGTCCGGCTCAAGTCAGTGAGTGCATGCATTTTGATGTCTTAGATGATGACATGTGGCGTTAGTTATAAATATTGAAATTACATTGTTACATGCTGTATGATTAAACATATTAATATTTATATTTCAAATTTCATTTTCTTACTTTTTAGTTTCTGTATAATTGACTAACAAATATGTGTTTTTTTCATAGCTTTAACGAGGGATTGGCTTTGGGCTATGTTACTACAATGAACAATTAAGAAGTTTCACTAACATTTATTAACTTAACTTTAAAAAAGTTTTTGAAACAGCTACAATAGCTTATGGGAATACTCTTCTTAAACTTATTGAAAGTGACTATATTTTTCACCCTATTGTACATTTCTTTTACAATAAATTCTAAGACTTAAAATTAACAGTTATGAAATAAATGTAAGGCACAATGAAAAAAAGATCCTATTTCTTTTAAATATTTTATTCTTTATAGAAGAAATTACAACCTTGTAAATAATGATTTTAAATATATTTTTCTGAGAAAGAGGAATATCAAAAGATATGGATAAAACTAAATGGTATGAACATGTTTTGAATCAATAAGAACAATATCTGTAATGAGAGATCCATAATCACTTAAAAGATGTACCTGTACGATATATAAATATATATTATATCTAATCATTACAATCACATTTTATTGACAATTTAATTGACAAGAACGTAGCCTTTTCCTAAAAATTTGAACTCATAGTTTCCATTACAGGCACATAAGACAGGCCCCATATTTTGAGGTGGAAAAAGTGTGTCCTAAACTCTTGAAAATGCATTACTTCTGTCAATTAAATGTACAAAAAAGCTACATTAAACATTGACATCAACATTAAATTCACTTTGTTCTTGAAATAATTTAACTATTTACATTCTCTAAACAAAACAATGGGATATGAATTCAGTCATTCACTATTCCTATTCCAACAAAAAACTTTTAAATATTTTTCATCAACAAAAAAGAAGGAAAACGTTACTGTGTATAGTATAAAAGAATTGATTCTTATCTTCAACAAGAACTTGGTTTGATTACTGTGAAACTCAACACTTCTCTTTGCCCACCTGCTCATTTAAATATTTGCAAGGTGAGCCAAACAAGTTTACTCGAAATTTAGACACCACAAATACTTCAGAATTAATTAATAGCATTTAAATCCCCAAGAAATAAATATATAATCTATGAGATGCTATTCCTATAATTAATACTGAAACATTTGAATTAGGCTACCGTATAGAATTGAAATTAACTTAAAAAAATACTTAAAATTGGCATCACATCAGTTACACTGAGCCATTTTTAAAAAAAAAGCTAACCACTTTAACGAGAACCTAATAGGAATAAGAGCAACATTAAATCATAATAGGACTGCCAGGTCTGACATTTGTTCCATTAATCTTTTAATATTTTCCCCCCTGGATTTTAATGGGTTAAAAAATGATTTGTTAAAATAATTTTTAGGTGGGTATTTATGGGAAATTATTTATGATGTTGCTATGTATATAATTTGGTTTGTGAGTCGTAAATGACAGTTTTAGTTAGTGTTCTGATCTTCCAATGGTGTCCTAAGGCTTTGAGTGAGCAATCCAACAATTTCTGTAATAGCTGATGGTGACTGTTGAATACAACAAAGTTCAAAGGGTGATTAAATGTCATGGTGAAGAGTTTCTACATTTTAAACTTACCACTACAGATCAGATGAAACAAAGTTTATAAAAAATGTAACAAACAAAAAATGTATGTTTGTTTTTTAAAATAAACATGTCTGGTGCATTCCTCAATTGTGTACACACAATGATGTAATGACTAAAAAGCACCTTACAATTAATTCCTTTATGTTTGTTATATGTTCTCTCCCTGACCAGACAGTTATGGTTCTTAGTTCTGGCACCGATTTAAAGTCCAAATTTCTATTCCCAGTCATCCATCTATAATACAGGTACCTGTATCTGTGTGTCTCTATGTCTTGTATGTATCAACCCTTCATTCATTGTGTTCTCATTCACAATGACTGTGTATGGTATACCAAGCTGATCATTTCTGAAACAAAAATCATGTTGACACTTCAATCAACTTGCAAACTAAATCAATTGAAACAGTGGATTTTAAAAAAAAAATTAAAAAATACTAAAATATTGAAATAAATAATCAAAAGGTCTATTTTCATTGTTGACATAATTAAGTTTTAAAAATATGTCTTAATTTTTTTTCTTCTTCTTTTAACAAGGTAAATATTTCAAATAATGTCTGAAAGACTGAAGGATAATTCTAATGTTTTACACCATGTGACCATTTTACAAGGTTTGAAGAATTTTGTTCCCAAAATATCCCACATCCTGTTTTTTTTGTGGCCAGGGCTAGAAGTAATAAAGTCTGTGCTGTTGTGAAAATAAAACTATAATGATATTTGTAAAAGTACAAAAAAATAAATATCAACATATCTACTAGGTGGACATTTAAACTAAAATAATTTCTAGGAATATAAAGTCATTCGGTACCGTACTATAAAATGTGATGTCAAGTGCATTTCATTTAAAATATATTACCTTCTGAAATGGGCCTCTGGTGAGCTTCCATGTTCAGATGTGTTGAAACAAGTAACCCCTGCAGCTTTAAATTCTCTTTCCAGATGACTGCAAACATGATGCATTTCATGAGATGGTGCCTTGGAGGCTGAGTTAATCGCTATGGCAACTTGAAAGGGTGCTATTTGTGGGTGAAGTTTTAGAACCTGAGGGGTACATCATGTTCATTATTTACAGACATCTCTCAGCTTCTTTAAGTAGAATAAATGGTAAAAAAAAGTGTCCGACTTTAAATTGTGTTACGGTTAAAAATATTTTGCTTTTTGCCAACAATACTTGGAAATAGCAAACGATAAGTAAAAAATAAGGCTTAAAATAAACCATCAGAAGCTTTTAAGTTCAATATACAAAAGCTGTCTGGCTGTATTGAATTTTCTTTTTATTACACATGGTGCATATTTAAAAAACAACTACTGAACTTAAATAAACAATTTAAAACGTCTCAAACACAGTCATGATAATTCTTTGTAATGATTTATCATATTGTGCAAGCGACAGAGCTTTCTTATGATACCGTAATGATAAAGTGTGGTAAAAACCATCTTTCCTTGTACATTAATCTTAATTCAGAAGTGTTTTTCTTTAACGGAAAGGAATAAAAACATTGGCAACATGTGGCCCATATTAAATCAATAGCCATAAATATTTACCATATTGTGTTTTCTGTCAGCTGTTTTGCTGGTTGGTCGTTCATAATAGCTATCTACCAGCCAGGCAGCCGTTGCAGCTTCTATACTTGTCTCGCACTCAATACAATGTGGTAGACAGGCTGTCTTCCCAAACATCTGTCCCTGAGACAATATAACACATGACTTAATAAATTCATGGGTCAAATTTAATCTTCTCTTGAGTAATGAAATATGAATGGCAGAATATAGATGTATTATTCCAGTTTTTTTTAATTAGGCCTTGGCATTGACAGTAATTAAAACAAACAAAAGTGATACTATTATAAAAATAATGTGAAAGGTACATATTTGCAACTGGTGTATTCAATTTACCATGTATTTTTCCAATTCATCATTTTGAAGATCCCTGAATACTTTGTCTCCAACATTTTTCACTTCTTCAACCACTTCAGGACCCCATGGAAATTGGTAAGCAATGGCCCTATAAGTCTGATTATTGTGACCACTGGTCGCATGGCCAGGTGGTGGGTGGATGTCATTTAATGTTTTTGATGTTACTGAAAAGTTTCCTGGAATATTTGAAAACTGCAAAAACATGAAGAGAGCTCTCACATTGGATGAACGTCTAGGAGAACTTGATCACATTAGAACAGCGGTTCTCAACCTGTGGGTCGCGACCCCTTTGGGGGTCGCGGGACCCTTTTCCAGGGGTCGCCTAAGACCATCTGAAAACACATATCCTTACAGCTATGAAGTAGCAACGAAAATAATTGTGTGGCTGGGGGTCGCCACAACACGAGAAACTGTGTTAAAGGGTCGTGGCACTAGAAAGGTTGAGAACCACTGCATTAGAATATAAGTATTAGAACCTACATGTAAAATAAACAACCCCTAAAAAAAGATTTTAGAATAAATTCTTTGCATGCTTTTTTTTTGTTTAGCATTTATGTAATTGTACATTTATTAAGAAGCGGTAATGTAAATAAATGGGTAAACTACTGGTGAAAACATGTTTCACATTTCCTTCATTTTTTCCCCTTCAAAAATAAATTATATTTTTACTGCATGCCCATTTACATCTCAAATACAAAGCACATAACAACAGCTACATAATTAACCAACACACCAAAACATGCATACGTTGAACAAATCATTATCATTCCTATCCCCTTGAATGTGTTGCTATCGGCAATGAGTCTATGTGTCTTTCTGCTCGAAAGGATAACAGGAAGTGGGTCATTTAGCTTTCTGAACATTTACGCCACACAGAAACAAAGAAACACATGAACAAAATTTAAGTTAATATAAAGGATTTAAAAAATACATTAACATAAAACAATATAAGCTAATTAAATGTGCTCTTTTCTTCCATTCTTTCTTCATTAAAAAGGAAGACGATCATCTGAATCATCAGCACAAAAAGTTTCTGAACAATGACAAGCATATATGTTACAAACCTCTGTTAAGTTTCTGAGAATTTACCTTTTTCCACCATGATAATCTAAGTTGAACCCAGAAGTCAAGTGTAGTATTTATATTAGAGGGAGATGTGTAGTTCTGCAGCAACAAGCATGTCCTGTTGGATCCCCTGAGGTACAACGAATATTATTACAGTCATCTGGAATGACTAACATGGTATCAAATTAAAATGTTAAATTTGAGTTCCTATGAGACTAGCTATTAATTTAAAGTCATAAATACCAAATTACTACCATGAGACTAGCAATAAATTTATACCAATTTACTCCATGAGACTAGCAATAAATTTATAACAAATTACTACCATGAGACTAGCAATAAATTTAAAGTCATAAAAACCAAATCTCGCATCAAGACAGTTAACATAGATACATGTCCCATTTAAAACATCATTAACATGGACACATATCGAGGGCCATGCAGAGTCAAAGGCAACACACTTAATCAATTAAGGCTCTGCCAGGGTGCCCCCAAGGGCAGATATCGATAAGCTTAATACAATTATTTTGAAATTTGTGAATGCCCCAAATATGGATTTACTCAGGGCGAAAAAATCCTTTGCTCAGCCCTGCACATATCCCATGAAGACACTTATTACCCTTAACATGACATATATCCCACCCAGACCTGTTTTGTTGGCCCTGAAACCACTGTGGCTGCTGGGGGCCTAAGATATTCAAGGGGCCCAAATGTGTGATGTGAAAATAGTTTAAACTTAAACTATCAACTTTGAATGCAGGGGGGCTCAAAACTGAAAAGTGGCAGGGGGCCACCAACAGTTATGTGGTGGCTGTGATCCCATCAAGACGCTTACAATTGTTTACAATTCCATTGTCCATCAAGAAAAATAATTATTTTTGCTTTAAAATAATAAAAAGTTCACTCTAGCCAGTATTAGATAATCATGGGTACCGCTATTACCACTTGGTTTAAGTAAACGTTTTCTATTTAGCAAACAATTTTAAAAGTTGTAACTTAAAAATGAAACAAAAATGTGTTGAGTGAACGAGATAAAGATCATGGACTCACCCAAACAAAAATTGTCTTTCTTGTGGTTGATCACTGTGTATTGCACTGGACAGGATACAGGCGCCAACACTGGCTACTGATATAGGAAGCTTGTTGTTGGTCAATTTCAAAATTTGAAGATATTTTGATATGCAATCTGAAAAGTTAAAAAATAAAATAGAAATGTAATATTCTTTAAATGAAACTGTATTTATTACCATTACTATAATATTTATTTATGTAGCTCTGGTCTGAGTACTTTTAGAACAAAGTGAAAAATTTACAAAGGGAGGGGAAAAAAACATGGAGGACAATCAATGATATATGAAGGAGAAAAGCTTTGAATTAAATGTGAGATGAGTACCAAAAATGAACTTCTTTAAACATACTTTGGTGTTTATTTCACTTATTGTTTGAATGTCAAGAAATGAAGGAGTAGTCGTTTTGAGATATGATTTCTTTTTAAAGGTTTAATATACCAAACATAAATAACAATTTTGACAGCTTTCATCTTTTAAATTTTTGTCTGATTTATTCAACAGCTGCAACTTTGGGGCTGCCACTGGTTGCCTACCCATGCTCCATATGGATGATTTTATATTATGTAATAAAGCTTAAGGAATAAGAACGCATACCTTGTTGTAACGTTTCTCTTAAAAAAATACTGTTTTGAGATCTGTTGTAAATGGAAGCAGAAAAAATAGCTGTTAACTTTATTTCCAAAAATTATTAAAGCCAAGATAAACTTATATATACATATATTTTCAATATAAAATAAACTATAAATTTTAAAAAATTATGAATTAAAAAGTCCTTAATAAAATATTTAAATCACCAAATAGAAATAGTGAAGAATTTAAAAAAAAAATTAATAATAATCACATTGTTTCTTCTTGTCTATGGTTCATTATATTCACTGATTTAAGAGCTGGACTTTCCACAGGAAATACATTCTGCTGCTGGTGAACCATTAGATCCCACCTAAATGATATTTTTAGAATGCTAAGAAGTCAAAGTATGTATAATTAAGAAGTACTTAACTGGTTTAAACACATTAATGTTAACATGAAATAAGTTTTGTTGGTTTCCAATAGAAAATCAAAATTCTAAATGCTGAAAGAGATGATATAAAAGACACAATACAATTGTAAATTACATACCAATGCTTTTGAACATTCTGTCTAAAACGAGAGCCAAGTGGTCCATAGTCAAACATGAAACATTCTTGTCCTTTGTAAATGATTTTAATTAAATCAAAAAATCCTCTGGTTTTAATCAAGTTCACAAAATTTGTACCTGCCATTGTCAACCTAAAGAGAAAAAAACAGAATAGTGATTATAAAATTATCTATCCATGTGATCATTCAGTATACAAGCTAATTATAACACAATACATGTTTTCCAACCTAGGAAAAAAGCTACTAGTTCTCAAAGACACACTTTCAACACTAAGTTAATTCCTGTCGCTGAGTGGTCTAAACCAACTCAATCTCAAGCGTGTGGACTGTAGTTCAATCCCCAACAAAAGCCCAGAAGATCAAAAAACAATACCAACACCACATGAGGATGGAACTAGTTAACCTTGGATAGCAACTCGTCAAGAACAGACAAACTCTGAAATCAAATTTGTAGATGGAGTCCCTTAGGCATTATTACATTGACACAATGAAAATTCTGACAACTCATGTGACATGGATCACATAAAGAGCACAATCAGACACAAGAAACACTGCTGGTCTTCTGCTGCATCCTTGTCTATTTACAGTAACTTGCCTAAGTCTTGCCATTGGAACAAACAGTAAATGATGAGAGAGTGAGGTTGACAAATTCAGCAACTCTGCCTCACTTTAAACAAAATACATCTCAAGCCAAGACTTCTACGCAAGTTGAAGCCTTAGTCATCTTCGCATGCAAAGGGCAAATAAGACTTTTATATCTGTCCCATTAATAAATAAAAAAACCCTCCTCTCGGAAGTGGGCTTTCAGCTATGAATTTGTACCTAGACAGGCTACAAGAAATTATGTCTTCGACTGGATTACCCTAGGAAGGGGTTTTCCTTTTGTTTGCATCTATTCCTACATCACATGGTATCCACTCCACTTATGTTGCTCTTGACTTTAACACCAATGAGGGCTTCCATGCTTCTTTCCACCGTCACTGTCTGGAGTCAAGAGCAGACCTTGACTTTATTCTACCTAGACAAACTCCCAAAAGTGTGCACCCATAACACACACATACATTTTTATGCTGTTGTGTTAGGCCTATATATGTAAAATCTCAAGTGCTGCTTAGGGCAGTTGTCCCCTTGGAAAGTTCATTCCGAGTTCAGTTTGCAAATAAGCAGTGGAATAATTGTTATATTTGCTGTATTATTAGTTTGACAAGTTTACACTGTGATTATTAATTTTCAAACTCAAATGATTTTATTTAGAGTACATATGTGGCCCAACCCTGATCTAAAAATACTAAAATCCATTCTATGAACTTGTTGATTTGGGGGGGGGGGGGTCTATGCCATGAAATATTAATATGAATATGATAATATGGCCATGGAATATGGAATGGCATCATGATGGAATGATCAATGATTGTAATTTCACAGTATTTCAGCAATTTGTATCAATATGGAATTTTATTAATATTAGTATTGTCATAATGAATAATCATAATAATAATACATTCATATATAAATAGTAGTAAAAATGTAGATTTTTTAATTATTTAGCGTATGCATAAACTATTATCATTATTGATCATTCAATTTTTCCTTTCTATTGATTGATAATTGATGGCAATTATTGGGTTAATCAATAACAGGTGATATTGTTAATAATGAAAGTATTGAAAGTCATACTCATTGACGTCATTGAGTGTGATTGAGAATGGTTGATTTGACTAACTTGTACTTGTTTGTATTGAAATGAAAGAGAAAATAAAAGTAGATTATAAGTACCACCATTTCCGTTTTTGGTAATTTCTGATTGGATGAATAGTGCGGAAATTCCCATAAGGGCAACCAATAACATCACAAGACTCGAACGAAACAAGATGGTGACAGAGTAAAACAACAAAATGAAAATATTAACAATAAACACATAATATAAAGACCTAACAAAATGCCAGGACTTATATTGTTTCGAAGACGATGGGCGATTTCGAGTGATGATTTTGTTTATCCGAGTATTGGAGATGGTTTAATCAGGATTGCATGGTATTTTATAATAATTAAATATAGGACTAGTGACTTCACTTCACTACTGACTACTGTCTTCACTTCACCCTTTCACTTTCATTTCACTCACATTCACTGGAATTCAATTTCATAACTATACTTTTAGTATAGGCTTAATTTTAAAATGGGTACTTCGGTAAAAAATTTAAAAAAATTAATCAAGTATTACTGCTGTATAGATCGAACTTCAAATTTTAAAAAATGAAACCAAAATCAACTTTTTTATTTCTAGCTATTCTAGCTTCAGTATTTTTTGAGTTGAGCTAGCCTATGAGTACTATGACGCCTATGAAATGAAAATTTTATTTGTAATTTTTTACCATGGCATGGACTTGGACTACACCTCCACATTTTGTGATCCCATTCCGCTCAACCCGTCACATGCAATAATGGCAATAACAATTTAAATGATAATTTAATTTTATACAACTTTTATTTTCTGTTAATTTATTAAAAGTTTTGGTAAAGTTTGAAATTAATTTTAACACTATTATGCTATTATAAATAAATTGTAACTTATCTATGATCTATGTAATGTACATCATCAGTAAATTTAATAACTGCGATAGATTTTCTGTTTACCAAGTCTACCCTCCATTATATATAAACAAAGTCAACGTTGTAAGGCATCCCCCTAAAATAATACTTTCAACTTTTGCACATGATTAATTAATCAAAACTTTCCCTGACCAAAGATTTAAAAGCTTTTGAACACGACAGTCTCTTATGATTGAAACTATGAGAATAATACTTTAGTAGTGTAGCACATCCAAGCGATTGTGAATGGTTGCCTATGACAAGGTTTTGCAAATGGCAGGTTATGATCATTTACAATATAGACTCTACAGGCTTTTTAAACCTCAAATTAAAATATTCTTGTTTAAATGCCTTCTAAGTTCACTCTAAATCATAAGTTATCGTAATATTTTGATATAATAGTGGTAAGAATTGAATATTTCTTAAGTATCAGAATATTTCGCCATTAAAAAGGGGGCATGGACACATCCAAACGAAGTTGGGTACAGCAACCTACATGGTATACTGCTTAAACTGAGAATCATGTCATTTCTCGTAAAACACATATTGCTATGAAAATTTGCACACTAGTAGATCAATAAATACCAGAGAGACATAATAAATATGAAAAGGGTGTATATTTAATTTGGACTCAATCTTAATGATGTCAGTTGTCTTATATTCACCAAGGATTTTCTCAAAGTTGACTGATTGTAAATGGATAAGAAATCGATTATAAAATAGGCCAGATGTCCTCCAAAGTGAAAGGCTGGAAAAAGAACACAATTGTGGACAAAAAAAAAATTAAAAACTCAGATTTTCGTGTGTTGACGCCCATTTCCCATACACATTTTTTAGTAGTCTCCCTTGCTTTACCGAAGTTCCTAATTTATACTATTAATATTAAATAATTGTAATAAATTAAAATTAAATAGAGTATTAGTTCTATTATTATAAATAGTCACTACTTTTAAGTTTTAATAAAATTAAGACCAGATGAACAAAAATTGATACTCTATAAATGTAAATAAAAAATAATAACATAAAATAAATTAAACCTACCTATATTAAACTTTTAACTTAATTCTGGTAAATGGGTTTTGCCAAGAGTTGACTCACCCTAAGTTACATCACTTTGGGGAATCACAACACTGGACATAGGGTGACAGGACCAACAGTTGGACCTGAATGATGTGTGTCATAAATTTCCCATTCTTCACATCTGAAAATCAATACAATTAATAAAAAATAAATTAAAATTAAATTTCCCTTTAGTTTTTAAAGTTCAAGATTCAAATTCACAAGAAATAAAAAGAGAAATGCATCCTCCTTGATACGCCAAGATGAACACTGGAAAAAAGAGAAGTTGATGGTTAAAATGACTTTCTCTTGATATGTTGAAGAATGAAGTACAGTCCATAGAAAAAAAAAGGACAAAAGAACTGGCACTGTAAAAAAAGCTCAAAAACTACTAAAGTAGAAAGCTGCTTCTGGTTTAATTTTTTATGGGAGGTTTGCTCTATGGATTCCAATATTGAAAAAAAAAAAGTTAAATTCATTAGATTTTTGCATTGATTAGAACGTTTAATTTATTGTGCCTTTGATTGGTTTATGTATTAGAATATTTAATTTACTGCGCCTTTGATTGGTTTATTTATTGGAATATTTAATTTACTGTGCCTTTGATTGGTTAATTTATTAGAATGTTTAATTTGCTGTGCCTCTGTCTGACTTCAGGCTGACAACACTTATAATCATTCTTGCTGTTCATAAAAATGGCTTCAACTGCACCTATGGACATGACCTGAAAGTGTTCTATATTGGAACTATTGTACTCAATGGCATTGGGCTAATAACTGCAATTATTTTAGCTCATATCAGCATGAAGGTAAATGGTTTCATCATAATTATATGAAGGTAAATCTTTACATCATAGTTATAATAAATTTTAATGCATTTGATTTGTCTTAAATTTGACTGAACAATTAAATGTATATGTATTTTTTAATATTTCAACTTAATTATATAATAAAATGTTTATTTGCACCTCGTCATTTGGAAAGTAACCGTACAATTTTTTCTCTCCAGGGTACAATGAAAGACAATTGGCCACGCAGGAACATTAACTACGTTATATATGTGAAACTTTTCATGTTTGTACCAGAAGCTTGCTGGGTCTGCGTGTCAACATACTGGGCTTTTGCACATGATTATGAATGTTATTGGTCAGTATACTGGACTGCTAGGGGAGCTGTTTTATGTTCATGGATCATTGGTTTCTTGACATTTGTAGCTATTGCTGTTGCATTTGACCCACTAGGAACCATAATTAGGTCCAGCTCAACAACATCAGCTTCTGAAACACTTGAGTTTGCTGGGAATAAAACTGCCAGTCAAATATGGGAGAGAAGGTTGGTTTTAGTTGAGTCACATTGATTCAATATAAATATTCTATATGTTCCAACTAGGGGTTGCACTGATTTATCAAACCAATCAGCGTAACTGGCTAATGAAAAGATTAATAGGTATCAGTTTTTTTTACTTCTTCTGGCTAATGTGCCTTTGAGTTTTACAAAATCAACCCAGATGTTAGATGTTGGATGCACATCTGCTTGAGGCTAAAATTTGTCAATTTTTTCGCATGTGGTTTCAGAACATATTTTTGCAGTTCTTTAGGTCTTTTTTTTTCTATCATTTTTTTTTCCACTGTGTGATTGTCCTTTCTTAAGTATTTTTTTCTTACATTGTTGGTGTTTGCACAATGAAGACAAACATGTTACATTTGTTCAAGAGCTGGGAAGTCTTTGACCCTCTTGAGAATTAGCCTTTCTTTGTCTGTCTGTACCAAGAATAGGGAGCCCTTTTCACAAGCCCTGCAATTACTTAGCGAAAAAACTTAATAAAAAATGAACTAATAACTTTACAAATATTAAACAATTTTGGTTGTTGTAGGGAATTGAATGAACTAATACAATCTCTATGAATCAAAGTAAAAAATTTAATATGCAAATGAGATATCTGGATTTGCAAAATTTATGTATGTAATTATGTTTTTACACTTAAAATAAACATGTCTTACTTGCAGAGTTTTGTTTAATTTTCTTATTGTTGATCCCAAATGAGTCTAACAAACGGAATGAAATTCAATGTGAAAACTTCATAAAATATTCCACAAGGGGGGTTTGCTTATCCATTTAGAATATTCTTCATAATTATATCTCACATTCTTCATATTCATTTGCAATATGTAAAAAAATCCTATTTGGTTGCATTAAAAACATTGCCTCTAAATTCTTTTCAATCCAACTCAATTATTCCAGATGCCGCATATTATGCTGTTGTATACGAAACAACGAAGACACTGCTCCAGCCTTCACAGATGTCGGGAAAATTGTGGCTGAGTTTTTTAAGGTTAGATCATTTTGTTTTGTTGATCTAAAAACCATTTCTTCTTTCACTCTCATCCAAACCATTTCTTTTTTCACTCTCATCCAAACCATTTCTTCTTTCACTCTCACCCAAACTATTTCTTCTTTCACTCTCATCCAAACCATTTCTTTTTTTCACTCTCATCCAAACCATTCTTCTTTCACTCTCATCCAAACCATTTCTTCTTTCATTCTCATCCAAACTATTTCTTCTTTCACTCTCATCCAAACCATTTCTTTTTTTCACTCTCATCCAAACCATTCTTCTTTCACCCTCATCCAAACCATTTCTTCTTTCACTCTCACCCAAACCATTTCTTCTTTCACTCTCATCCAAACCATTTCTTCTTTCACTCTCATCCAAACCATTTCTTCTTTCACTCTCCAGCAAACCATTTCTTCTTTCACTCTCATCCAAACCATTTCTTCTTTCACTCTCATCCAAACCATTTCTTCTTTCACTCTCATCCAAACCATTTCTTCTTTCACTCTCATCCAAACCATTTCATCTTTCACTCTCATCCAAACCATTTCTTCTTTCACTCTCACCCAAACTATTTCTTCTTTCACTCTCATCCAAACCATTTCTTTTTTTCACTCTCATCCAAACCATTCTTCTTTCACTCTCATCCAAACCATTTCTTCTTTCACTCTCATCCAAACTATTTCTTCTTTCACTCTCATCCAAACCATTTCTTTTTTTCACTCTCATCCAAACCATTTCTTCTTTCACCCTCATCCAAACCATTTCTTCTTTCACTCTCACCCAAACCATTCTTCTTTCACTCTCATCCAAACCATTTCTTCTTTCACTCTTACCCAAACCATTTCTTCTTTCACTCTCATCCAAACCAATCTTCTTTCACTCTCACTCATTTTTCACAGCGCTCTCTATAACATCCCCCCCCCCTACCCCCACACCCCCAATCCCATTGTAAATTCCTTTCCTACTTTGTCAGTTTTATTTTGTGAAGAATAAAAAGTTTATTTTTAATTACAAAATCAAGGATAAAATCCATCTTAGTTAACACCTTTCAGTAAATCCTTTCTGAGGACCTGGTTCTGTTAGTTAGTAGTTCCATGACCATATTACTACTCTACATATTACTACTCTACATATTACTACTCTACATATCATGACATGAATTGATTCATTACAATTCCCTACTTTGATAACTGAAGTGTAATAGTTTAAAGTTGTGTTTTCATATTGTTTTCTGCAGGATTTGGACTTGGTGGCCACCGACATAGCAGCTGGACTCATGCTGGTACAAGAGAAACAAGTTCATTCTGATACACAGCTGGCCGGTGTAGATGTGCACGGCTACAACCAACCCCAGCAGTCGGATCAAGGCATGCGGATATCTGGTGCAGATGTGGTTGGCTACAATCAACCACAGCAGTCAGATCCAGGCACACGGATAGCTTATCCCAAGAGCTGGATGACTGTTAGTATTAGGTTGTATTCAATGACTGCTTAGCTCACATGCCATCAACCGGGTGGTCATATCAGTATTTGGTTGTGTTCAATGACAGCTCAGCTCACAGGCCATCAACCGGGTGGTCATATCAGTATTTGGTTGTATTCAATGACAGCTCAGCTCACAGGCCATCAACCGGGTGGTCATATCAGTATTTGGTTGTATTCAATGACAGCTCAGCTCACATGCCATCAACCAGGTGGTCATATCAGTATTTCATTCACACCCTGCTCTAAATGATTTGATGCACAAACATTTTTGTAAAGTGAATAGGTTACTAATGAAAAACTACTTTACCTTCTACCTCTATCATTACAAGAGGGTTTTGTTTTCTACAGCCCCACCACGGACAAAGGCATTAACTCTTTCGCGGCGTTATTTTTTAATTGAAAAAATGTACGCTATTTTTCAAAGAGCGAAAAAGAGTGACTGAACTTGATATCAAATGAAAGATATTGGAAAGGAATATATGTTTGTAAGCTTATTTCTTCAGTTTAAATAAAATAAGTTTCAGACTAGAACCATAAAATGTGAAAACATTTTATACTAAACCATTTTCCCCCCAAACCCTGAGATATACTTATACCTCATCTTCACTTCTATAACTGTTGATCATCTAGGAAACTTACTCACCTACTAGGGCCTAGAGTAGCCATAGCAACAGTAGAAAAAGAAGCCAAGAAAATCATTAAAATAATGCTTCAAAAGACTACAAATAAACCTTGGTTTCACTTATAAAGAATGAAGTACCACTCTTCTATTTAAAAGTTTTATTTAAAAAAACTCTTAAAAAGTTTAATCAAGAAATAGCAAAGAAACAAACATGATATTGAAACGATGCAGAGCGCGTTTGTCCGTGCTTTTGAGAACGGCGGATGAATGCACTCTGCGTTGTTCCACAGCGAAAGAGTTAACTAAAAAAACCTTTTTTGCTGCCATTACTCAGTTACAGGATAAAGAAAGAAAAATGCTTGAATGTCTTCCATAAATCTACAACAATGTGAAGAATTAAGTCCTAGCTAATGCTCATTATTTCATTGTCATTCTGATAGCTTACAGAACATTGAACTTGGTGGTATGATAGCTTACAGAACATTGAACTTGGTGGTATGATAGCTTACAGAACTTTGAACTTGGTGGTATGATAGCTTACAGAAAATTGAACTTGGTGGTATGATAGCTTACAGAACTTTGAACTTGGTGGTATGATAGCTTACAGAACATTGAACTTGGTGGTATGATAGCTTACAGAACTTTGAACTTGGTGGTATGATAGCTTACAGAAAATTGAACTTGGTGGTATGATAGCTTACAGAACTTTGAACTTGGTGGTATGATAGCTTACAGAACATTGAACTTGGTGGTATGATACCTTATAGAACATTGAACTTGGTGGTATGATAGCTTACAGAACATTAGCCTTTATTATTTAAACATATTTCTTATTTGTTCATGTTTGTAATAATGATTTATAATAAAGAATGGTGTAACTTACAACATATAAATTGTACTTTCTCTCTGGCCAGATATTCAACATGGCTCACTATATGAAGTATGCCATGGCCAGCTATGGGTGGCCATTCTACATGTACCAGAACTTGTTCACAGGCATATGTGGATTGTTCACACAATGCAGGTAAGACTTGTGTTATATCTATTCACACCTTGTCTGTGTTCACATCTTGTCTGTGCTCACATCTTGTCTGTGTTCACATCTTGTCTGTGTTCATATGTCTGTATTCACATCTTGTCTGTGTACACTGTTGATTTGTTCAACTGATGTACAAAATGAAGAAAGCAACTGACGTACAGACCAATTTTCTATTCCCAATTTGCAAATGTGTGACAATTTATTTCACCATTCCTCAGATTTACAAACACACTCACTCCCGCCCTATATATGTCAACCACTCCCTCTCCCATCCTGTCCATGTCAATTCTATCCACTCCCTTCCTGTCTATGTCAACTCTACTCACTCCCATCCTGTCTATGTCAACTCTACCCACTCCCATCTTGTCTATGTAAACTCTACCCACTTCCATCCTATGTCAACTCTACTCACTCCCATCCTGTCTATGTCAGCTCTACCCACTCCCATCTTGTCTATGTCACCTCTACCCAGTCCCATCCTGTCTATGTCAACTCTACCCATTCGCATCACGTCTTTGTCAACTCTGCAGCTGGCAATTGTTTTTTCATCATATCTACTTTTATAATTTAAATATTGTTATTATTAATTTCTTGAAAACACACATATACAGTTTCAGTCACAGATTTTCACATGTTCTCTGGCCCATATTATGGGCCATATTATAGACAGTGGTTGATTCAAATCTTTTATAATTACTTTTGATGTAATATAATCACTTATAATCACATACAAAATTTCCATTAGAAGCAACACATCAGATCTTAAAGTGTTTATTGCCACCACAAAGTCCGTCATGACAACTTCTGTCTATAGGTGGGTTATAGCTTAAATAGAAAAACACATTGCCTTTAGGTGGGTTATAGTGTAGGTAGCACCTTTAGAGCACCACTATAGTAGTTCTCATTAGTGCATTAACAAAAAAGTCCAAGTGTGTATAATATATAGGCTTACCAAATGTCCTCAATTTGACCAGATCTGTCAGTTTTGGCAACCTTAAACGAACAGTTTGAAATATTGTCCTGCTTTGATAGACATTAACTTGTCCTGTCAATGTTAGATGTTATCCAAATGCCTGTTAAAGAAGAAAGAAGTAAAAATGCTAGAATATACCATCAGTAACCTGATCAGGATTATTATAAAGTCCCCATGGCTTAGCCACTCAGAGATCTTCACACAAAAAATATACGAACATTGCTTGGACTTAGATTCTAGCCAGTTATATCAAAGTAAAAATTCATATTTTCCTCGTCCGAAAGCCAACACATGGTGGCTTGGGGAAACTCCCACAATTCTGCACCCCCCCCCCCATCCGTCACATAATGTAGGTAATAAACATGAGCAAAAGTGCCACGTAGCATGTTTGCCCTCTGCTCCACCCCATCCCCCAAAAAATTCATATTTTCCTCGTCCGAAAGCCAACCCAGGGTGGCTTGGGGAAACTCCCACAATTCTGCCCCCCCCCCCCCATCCGTCACATAATGTAGGTAATAAACATGAGCAAAAGTGCCACGTAGCATGTTTGCCCTCTGCTCCACCCCATCCCCCCGTGGTACCTAGTTCCTAAGGTCCTAGTTTCGACCCTTAAAATTGTGGTAAGCCCATTACTAAATATGTATATGTGTGTATATAAGTGTGTGGGTGTAAAGAAAATGTTCACTTTTTATGTATGCATATCACATCTACTGTGTGGTTGTACCTGCCTTGCACTTGTAACTATTCTTTATGTCATCACACTGACAATTCTCATCATTTGTTAGATGTGATTTTGTGAGTATAGCATTTTCTACTTATTTAGTAATTGTTGTACAACCATTATCACTACTAAAACTACTAGACTTTTTTTTTACACACAGATTTCTTTGATTAATGTTTTACATTTACTGACACTAATAAATAATTCCAATGTACACACGGAGGTTAGGAATACTGGGGGGG
>CAXITT010000018.1:1310392-1332338 GCA_964033795.1 Lymnaea stagnalis
GGGGGGGGGCAAGGAATGTAATGTAGAGGAGGAGGTAGTTTTTGACTGTACAGGAAAGTCATTACAGGGGGGGGAGGGGCATATATATCTAGGGCAGACACCACTAGCCAGGTGGCACCATATATCTGGGTCAATCCACTAGGTCAGGAGACACCATATTTCTGGGTCAGACACAACTAGTTCAGGTGACACCATATATCTAGGTCAGGTGGCACCATATATCTGGGTCAGACACCACTAGGTCAGGTGACATATAAAGATGTGATGACTTGGGATGACATATATAAAGATTTTATGACTTAGAGTTTGGGAGGACATAAAGAAGAGATGACTTAGAGTTTGGGATGACACATAAAGAAGAGATGTCTTAGAGTTTGGGATGACATATAAAGAAGAGATGTCTAAGAGTTTGGGATTACATATACAGATTTGATGACTTAGAGTTTGGGATGACATATAAAGAAGAGATGTCTAAGAGTTTGAGATTACATATAAAGATTTTATGACTTAGAGTTTGGGATGACATATAAAGAAGAGATGTCTAAGAGTTTGAGATTACATATAAAGATTTTATGACTTAGAGTTTGGGATGACATATACAGATGTGATGACTTAGAGTTTGGGATGACATATACAGATGTGATGACTTAGAGTTTGGGATGACATATACAGATGTGATGACTTAGAGTTTGGGATGACATATACAGATGTGATGACTTTGAGTTTGGATGACATATACAGATGTGATGACATAGAGTTTGGGATGACATATACAGATGTGATGACTTAGAGTTTGGGATGACATATACAGATGTGATGACTTAGAGTTTGGGATGACATATACAGATGTGATGACTTAGAGTTTGGGATGACAAATACAGATGTGATGACTTAGAGTTTGGGATGACATATACAGATGTGATGACATAGAGTTTGGGATGACATATACAGATGTGATGACTTAGAGTTTGGGATGACATATACCGATGTGATGACTTAGAGTTTGGGATGACATATACCGATGTGATGACTTAGAGTTTGGGATGACATATTGAACCACAATCACATCATTTATACAGCTGTTTTATACAACCATATTTTGGTTGTATAACTAATGACTTGAACATTTTTTTAAATCAATGTCTTTAAAGCTTAAAAAAAAGTTGCAGTGCAATTAAGAATAGTTTAATCTTTAATTCACCTCACCACTAATCATTCAGGTATATGTTTTTTTCTATGATAATTTACTTTGATGAAAAAGATATTATGAATGGTAAAACCTTTGAAAACTAGTTTATGAAATTGTATTGGGCGGGATGATTAATTTCACAAGTCATATTTAAACTCATGAAATTTGTAGATCTACTCCCACAGATAAATACTGATTAAACACATGACATTTGTAGATCTACTCCCACAGATAAATACTGATTAAACACATGAAATTTGTAGATCTACTCCCACAGATAAATACTGATTAAACACATGAAATTTGTAGATCTACTCCCACAGATAAATACTCATTAAACACATGAATTAAAAAAAAAAAAATTTTGTCCTCCTATTCACAGTGGGGATATATTTCCTTTTTAATGAATCTTACTTATTGTAATGCACACAAATGTTTGATCAATTTCAGCACATGTATAAGTGCAACTACTTTGTCCACTGACCTTTGACCTCCCGCCATCCCCAGGTGCTGCTCCTGTGTCCGTACGGCCAATGCCATATTCAAGGACAACAGCTGCCAGTGTAACACGGCCGCCATTAAAAAAATATCGGGACTTAAAAATGAAGACCTTGTCTACGTGACGTTTCACAATCGGGTGAGTGTTACTGCAATAGTTGATGGGAATATGTCAACGGGGCTCAACTGATGTAAAACTTTAGACAGAAATTATTTGATCTATCACCAAGTTTAAGTGCTATTGATAAGTTCATTTTTTTTTGGTTGGAATTTTCTCCCACAGTTTAAACAAGTTCCATTTTATGTTGCCTTGGACAGGGAGAAAAACTCGGTAGTCATTAGTATCAGAGGAACCCTTTCTTTACAGGTGAGTACTTCTGTCATTGCTCTGTGTGTACACTCCTGTCATTGCTGTGTACACGTCTGTCATTGCTCTGTGTGTACACTTCTGGCATAGCTCTGTGTGTACACTCCTGTCATTGCTCAGTGTGTACACTTCTGGCATAGCCCTGTGTATACACTTCTGCCATTGCTCAGTGTGTACACTTCTGCCTTTGCTGTGTGTACACTTCTGTAATTGCTATGTGTGTACAGATCTGTTAGTGCTCTGTGTACTATTCTGTCATTGCTCTGTATACAATTTTGTACTTGCTCTGTGTGTACAATTCTGTCATTGCTCCATGTAGACTTCTGTGTAACTATATAACTGAATTATTAAAATAATGATGAAGCGTAGCATGTAAGTTCCAAAAGTGCTGTTAAAATTGTGAGTACAAATATCCCAGGATGCCTTAGCCGATCTGTCCGCTAAAGGAGCTGACCTTGAGATTTCAGGAGTTGACAACAGTTACTGTCATGCCGCCATGTTGGACTGTGCCAGGTACATCAAAACTCAGCTGGAAACTAAACATCTACTGGAGCAAGCCTTTTCTCAACTTCCTGTGAGTGTGTTGTACCTTAGAAATGTTCAGATATGGTCATTTTCCAGTGTTTCTCATCAACAATGTAGGTCAATGTTGTAGAAATAAAGTTTGATTTTTATATATTCTAATTTATTTAAAGTTTTTTTTTGTTCTGGAAAAGTGGAAACTATGTTTTCTCTTACCTTGCAAACCATCCATTGCTGTCATGATAGCCTCCCTTGCAAACCATCCATTGCTGTTAAGATAGCCTCCCTTGTAAACCATCCATTGCTGTCATGATAGCCTCCCTTGCAAACCATCCATTGCTGTTATGATAGCCTCCCATGCAAAACCTTCCATTGCTGTTAAGATAGCCTCCCTTGCAAACCATCCATTGCTGTCATGATAGCCTCCCTTGCAAACCATCCATTGCTGTCATGATAGCCTCCCTTGCAAACCTTCCATTGCTGTCATGATAGTCAGTTTAGAATAACCAAATTTATTTTCCTTGGAGTTACATTAAGTAAATTAATTGACATCAATTTTTCTATGTGCCAGGAAGGAGCAGGTCTTGTCATCACTGGCCACAGTCTGGGTGCAGGTGTAGCCGCCATTTTGTCTGTTTTAATGAAACCAGAATATCCTGACCTCATTTGCTTCTCATTCTCACCGCCAGGGGGCTTGATGAGGTAATACACAATGTCTGTTCACTAGTTACAAGTCTGATAAGGTACAAAACAATGTCTATTTACTTGTTACAAGTCTGATAAGGTAGAACACAATGTCTGTTTCCTTGTTACAAGACTTTGCCAGTTTTCTACTCTAATGTGTTATCTGTTTGATGTTACCTAAATGTAATTATGGATTCAGAACTGACGGTTTATTTTGATTTCTGATTGAAAAAGAAAATTAAGCTTTTATTTGATAAAAGTTTGAATCTTTGAAAACTTTGGCAAATTTTATGTGGTTCTAACAGTGGTTTTATATTGAAGACCTGACTTCTGCCAAGCTAAGTTCAATAAAAAGTATAATAAATTGTGGACTAAGTTCTAGCCGTGTGAAACAAATAAATGCTTTAAATAGTGTTTATGTCTTTTTTATGTTTATGTTGGTTCTGTCTTTTTTATGTTTATGTTGGTTCTGTCTTTTTTTTCAAGGCTAAAGAAATCTTGTTCCACTATTTATTTAAGTTCAATAAATTTATTTGTAAAATCTTGACCGTTTTGACTGAATGACCTGATGGTAAAACTATCATTTCAGCCCAGGGGCCAGCAAGTACACTCGAGACTTTGTTTGTTCAGTTGTGGTGGGTCAAGATCTGGTGCCCAGGCTCGGCATGTACACACTAGTGGACTTAAAGGTCAAATTACTGCGGGCTCTTTGTGAAACAAATCAACCAAAAGTAAGATTTACGTAACCAACTATGTCCAATAGTATGTTCAGTTTTATTTAGTTATAAATTAAATCTTATGTCATATATTTTCAAGTTCCAGAACGTATAATCGTACAAAATTTTTTAAGCTCTAAAAATGTTTAAAGTTCATGTTAATCAATCATACAAAATGCATTTTGTTAGAATTTTTTTTTTTAAATTTGAAAAGTATAGAACTTGATCTTTTATCTCAGGTCTAGGATATCCGTTTCATATAAATTTCTCATAGTTGGAAATAAAAATTTAACGTTTGTCATGTCCGAAATACGCTCAATTATTTTTCTGTTAGTTTTATTGTACAACACAAGAAACAAAGGAGGTGTGTCTTCTAAGTCTTATCATGGATCAATCCACAGTATAAAATTCTGGTGTCTGGCTGCATTCGCCTCATCTGTTGCATTGGTCCTTCCAAAGACCCCCCGACAGAGAGACCATTGATGAGGGGGAGATCCAATTCCAAATACACTGAAGAGAGGCCCCTGGTCTTCCAGGTATGATCAGACCATTTAACATTGAACCATGACATTATTGTATTCAACACAACACTCTCCACATATCAAGTGGGCCGTTTGAAAAAAAATCCTTGAGCATGAAATGCCTGTGAAACACATGTATTTTTTCATGCAGATATATTTTTTCCATTTCAAGACTTGACGACGTGCCTCACAATGGCTTCTGCATTGAAATGTTCAAATATTTCTATTCTATCCACCAAGAATCTCAAAGTGCATCACTATATTTTATTCCTAGTCCTATTTGATGCAATGAAACCTGTACAGTCTAGTCCTATTTGATGTAATGAAACCTGTACAGTCTAGTTCTATTTGATGTAATGAAACCTGTACAGTCTAGTTCTATTTGATGCAATGAAACCTGTACAGTCTAGTTCTATTTGATGTAATGAAACCTGTACAGTCTAGTCCTATTTGATAAACCAACAGTAACAAGATCGAACTCTGTTATTAATTTATCTGTGTTAGTGTTTTCCACACTAGAAATCTACTTTAACATCACTAGAGTTCCATCAAAATATCCTTGTTTAATCTTCACATAATTTTCCTCGAGTTAGAAATAAATTTAGATAAAAATATTTTAAAGTATTAAAAAATTATTAGTTCCAAATAATATGCTCAATAAACACAAGTTATAATCACAAATTGACAGAATCAAAAGTTGACAGTTATAATCCCAAAGTTGACACTTGTAAAAGCAATTTGACAGTTTTAAACACAAAACTTGACAGAGATTCCAGGTGTGAAATGTTTGCACTTATTCCTCTCTTCTGTTTCAGGAGCAAACCCTTCAGGTATAAATACATTGATTAGTTCATGTGCTTGATGTTGTTGAAGGCATGAGACCAGGGAATGTTGATGTTGTTGAAGGCATTAGACCAGGGAATGTTGATGTTGTTGAAGGCATTAGACCAGGGAATGTTGATGTTGTTGAAGGCATGAGACCAGGGAATGTTGATGTTATTGAAGGCATTAGACCAGGGAATGTTGATGTTGTTGAAGGCATTAGACCAGGGAATGTTGATGTTGTTAAAGGCATTAGACCAGGAAATGTTGATGTTGTTGAAGGCATTAGACCAAGGAATGTTGATGTTGTTAAAGGCATTAGACCAGGGAATGTTGATGGTGTTAAAGGCATTAGACCAGGGAATGTTGATGTTGTTGAAGGCATTAGACCAGGGAATGTTGATGTTGTTGAAGGCATTAGACCACGGAATGTTGATGTTGTTGAAGGCATTAGACCAGGGAATGTTGATGGTGTTGAAGGCATTAGACCAGGGAATGTTGATGTTGTTGAAGGCATTAGACCAGGGAATGTTGATGTTGTTGAAGGCATTAGACCAGGGAATGTTGATGTTGTTGAAGGCATTAGACCAGGGAATGTTGATGTTGTTGAAGGCATTAGACCAGGGAATGTTGATGTTGTTGAAGGCATTAGACCAGGGAATGTTGATGTTGTTGAAGGCATTAGACCAGGGAACATTTCTTTTGAGTCGGCTTGGAGAAGAAAAAATATATATAAACCATTTGAAAAAATTCAGGAATAAAAATCTGTCTAGTTATTTCTTGGCATGAACCTTGCACCATTTTAATCTGCATGTAACAATGCTTGCATGTATGAATGCTTGCATGTATGAATGCTTGCATGTATGAATGCTTTATAAATTTGAAATAAAATGGACAGAAAAATTACTAATTTATCAACCAGGTCAAAGGTCAGCTATATTAAAACAAAACCAGATCAAAGGTCAGCTATATTAAAACACAACCAGGGCAAAGGTCAGCTTTATTTTAACACAACCTTGTCAAATCATTCGATAAAAATAGCAGATGTAATAATGATATTAGCAACGAGTTAATTATTAATAAATTTGATATTAATGTTAAATTGATGAGAAAAATTGATCTAAAGTAAACATGATTTGTTTGCATCTCCTTGCTGTATCCAATATTTTGTTTGTACAAAAGGAGCGCAGCGCCAATATCTAAGCTAAAAGGCTCAAATTTTTTTGGCAGGTAATATTTTGTTTAAAGCTCTTCAAACTTCTTGACTGTTGGCTTGCTAAAACAAAGAGGGAGACAATTAAATTTAAAAAAATGAACTTTAGGAAACTGTCCCAGAGAAAGATAACTCCACTTTTCTTCTCATTGCAAAGCTCCTGTTGTGTTGTTTAGTCTCAACTTGTGCAATTACATTTAAAAGATATCTCAAAATGTGCAATTACATTTAAAAGATATCTCAAAATGTGCAATTACATTTAAAAGATATCTCAAAATGTGCAATTACATTTAAAAGATATCTCAAAATGTGCAATTACATTTAAAAGATATCTCAAAATGTGCAATTGCATTTAAAAGATATCTCAAAATGTGCAATTACATTTAAAAGATATCTCAAAATGTGCAATTGCATTTAAAAGATATCTCAAAATGTGCAATTACATTTTAAAAATTTCTCAAAATTATTATTATTACAGTGGTCTTATATAGTGCGGTACCCCAGCCACCACACTTTATATACAAATATTAGCAAACATAATCATGACATTAAAATAGTTACGTACATTTGTTTAATTAAAAATAGCTTAATAAAACATTAAAAAGCACCGTTTATTGGTCAGAGTGGGGAGGAGGAGGGGGGGGGAGAAATCAGTCAGGATAGTAGAGTTTGAAGAGAAGTGTCTTGTGCAGTTTTGAAGGCCTGCATGGTCGGTATATTGAGGATGTGTAGTGGGAAAGAATTCCATTGTTTGGGGGCACAGAAAGAGAAAGATCGTTCACTGTATGTTTTAGTGCGTGTCTTGGGAACAGAAAGAATATGCCTGTCTGCGGAGGAGCGAAGCTGTCAAAGGGGTGAATAGACAGAAAAAACTTTGGTTAGATAGAAAGGGCAGGAATCAGAGAAAATGTTTTGTAATAACATTTGAAATATCTAAAAATGTGTAATTACCTTGGGTGCAATTATTTCCAACTCTTTAAATTGTCAATGTTGTGTCATTAAACAGCTCTAACAAACTTGATATTTGACTAGTCTAACAAATTTGATGATTTGATTAGTCTAACAAACTTGATGATTTGATTAGTCCAACAAACTTAATGATTTGATTAGTCTAACAAACTTGATGATTTGATTAGTCCAACAAACTTAATGATTTGATTAGTCTAACAAACTTGATATTTGACTAGTCTAACAAATTTGATGATTTGATTAGTCTAACAATCTTGATGATTTGATTAGTCTAAAAAACTTTGTCTAACTTCATCTTACTTTAAAAGAGTAACCAGAATTCTTTGCACTAGTTGAAATATGTTTCTTTCATTATGAACCCTGCACGGAGAGCTTTATTGTGTCACTACTTATTTCGCTTTATATTGTTCCTAAATAATTAGCTTTATTATGTCACTACATATTAGCTTTATTTTGTTCCTGTATCATTAGCTTTATTATGTCACTATATATTAGCTTTATTTTGTTCCTATATAATTAGCATTATTATGTCATTATATAATTAGCTTTATTATGTCACTATATAATTAGCTTTATTGTGTCCCTATATAGTTAGCTTTATTTTGTTAATGTAAATTTCCAGATATTTAAAATATGCTGACGTATGCTTTAAACTGAGAGGTGGCCGACCCACGGCCCAGCATGCTAAATTTTGCCATCCGCAAGGTGTCTATAAAATTAACTTGTTTCTTTAGTCATCTCTTTTATTAAAATTTATTTCAGTAATCTAATGTCTTTAAAATTATAAAACAATATTACTAATTAGTATCTACCAAAAATAAAAGATTGGTTATAAACTCAACCATGTCAAACGGCAGCTATATTTAAACACAACCATTTCAAAGGGGGCTATATTTCCCCTGGTATTTATTCTCCTGTTCTCTGATTTAGTGTAGAATAATGCAAAACTAAATTCAGATAATCGCCGATATGCATCCATAAATTATGAATTTATAAACACACAAAAGTTCGGGGTAGTAGTGTAGCCCCCCACTGCCCTTTTCACCACTTTCACTCCACAACCTAGATTTCTTCTCCCCCACTGGACCCCGCTGATCAAAGTGACAGTTACCAAGACAGTTTAATCTATCATATATTTTTAAAGAAGGTTATTTCTTAATTAAAATCTCTACATTTTATTTGTTTGTAGCAGCACTTGTAGATGTGTTACATTTGAAAATAATGTGCATTAAAGAAATCATTCTGTTTTTTTAGCGTTTATGCTATTTGATAGGAGTATTGATATGTGCCCCGCATTGAGTAGACTTGTTATTAAAATGTCCTGTCAAGCCATTCCGGTTGGTCATCCCTGCATTAAACTTTCATTGGACATTAAGCCAAACCATGGGACATTATAATAATAATGTTATTCAAAATTTTAAAATCACGTTGCTTCACTGGTCACCATTTATCTGATCAAGAGTTATCCCGCTTTGAAAACAGTAACAGATTATTTGCTTGTCATATTTTCATTTTTACCCAGCTGCGTTACAAATATAATTTAATTTTTTTTAAATTTAAATTTGAAAAACACAAAAATATTATTCTATTTTGTAAACATGTTTTTAATGTAATAAATTCGGTGAAGAAATAAAAGGTCGCTGTCCATCCCTAGAGCTGAGCTGACTGTCACAAATGTTTTCAAGCCAACAATTTTCACTTTGTTCCTAAAACTTTTTTTTTTTATTTAATACCATTTCTTTCCATCAGTTCATGTTATCTCATATTATTATTTACTCCTTAGGATGCACTACGGAATGCAGAACAACAGCTGGAAGAGATTGGAAAAACACAGTGGCCGTTACATCCAGCGGGGCAGATACTGCACGTGAAGGAAATTCATAATGTCACGTAAGATCACATGCGTCATATGGTTTATTTTATCACTGATTAGTGTGCGTATCATTATCTAAAATTTTCACTATAATCATTACTGAGTGTCTCATAGTGTTAAAATGTCTTTTTAATAATTTTACCTAGCAAAACAATATAAAATACCAAATTTTGTGTGGATGCAGGTTACCTTGCACAGGTGAGCCTCAGTACACTGCCGTCTGGTCAGATGCCAAACATTTTGACAAGATCGTCATCAGCAACAAGATGGTCACAGACCACATTCCAAACACTGTGGGCAGAGCACTGGACCAGCTGGCTGAAAGAAATTATGTCCCTTCCATTCTTGTTCATCCTTTGCGACAGTGCTGACTTATTGATCACGAACAGATATTTTTGCCAGAATTGTTGAACGACAAAATGTTCCATTCTCCATTTTGTGGAATTTAATTTTTTCAAACCATTGTTTAGTTTTTCTTTTCATGAACTTAGTCGATCTCCCGTAGGGTTCCTTTCACAGTGTAGCTGTTTCTTAAGCCTTTTATTTTGTTTTTTGTAATTTTGCAATATACTCTGATCACTTCCACAGCCTAATTGTTTGTCAAGTTGTGTTGTTGACCATGTCAACTGTTTATGGTCAACTGTTTATGGTCAACTGTTTATGGTCAACTATTTCAGTTGTTTGAGTTTATGGCGAAACCATTAATGTCAAGTTTACTGGAAGCTTTTGTTGAAATGGTATGTTGAATCTGTGATACAGGTCAGACTTTTTAATGTTATGTTTTATCAAATAATTGTAACAATGAAAAACTTCCATGCATTTTTAAAACCTTTAAAAAAAACACTTAACATTAAAATATAATTGATTTTAAAAAATGGCCTAGAGTTAGTGCTCAATATTCCAGTGTTTGAAATAAATTTTCTGTTTTGGATCAAATAGTTTGTTTTCCCTTTGAGAACTTATTTTACACCATGGAATTTTAATTCTCAGATTTGAATATTCTCTACACTCATTTTTTAAAATAAAATTTTCGTTTTTTACATTTCTAAAATACCTTTGTTAAATTGAACCCTAACTGATGAATACATTTATGGTTCATAATAAAAATTCTATAATTTTGAAAATTGTATGTTTTTTTTATACGAATAACAAAATTCAGCTAATGCTATGTTATATTTCAAACATATCTTCTACTCGAGTTACTTGACTTGATGTACAAATGCACTGTAATGGTATTGGCCCTTTGTTTAAAGACCTAACATTAACATATTTATACATCATGGACACTTGCATAGCTTTATTTCTTTCACTTGTTTATTGTATGGTGAAAGTGTTTGTTAAAATAATGATATGTTTAAAAGATATGAAGCCATGCTGTCAAGTTATTCTAGTCCATGCATTCAAAATATTTGTGTCTGCTTATTTTAATTTATTCAGACATTTTAAATGAAATTTATTTGTCAAGCCTTAATTGAATTAGATTCTACAGCTCAGATGTATTACTAACCTTAGCCTCTAGGCGTTGGTCAGAATAGCCAACTTACTGTGTTCATCTTTGTCCTATCTTTGGTCAAGTTCTAACTTCATCCTTGTCCTGTCTTTTGGTCCAGTTCTAACTTCATCTCTGTCCTATCTTTTGGTCCAGTTCCTAACTTCATCTCTATCCTATCTTTTGATCCAGTTCTAACTTAATCTCTGTTCTATCTTTTGTTCCAGTTCTAACTTCATCTCTGTCCTGTCTTTTGGTCCAGTTCTAACTTAATCTCTGTTCTATCTTTTGTTCCAGTTCTAACTTAATCTCTGTTCTATCTTTTGGTCCAGTTCTAACTTCATCTCTGTCCTGTCTTTTGTTCCAGCTCTAACTTCATCTGTGTCCTATCTTTTGGTCCAGTTCTAACTTAATCTCTGTTCTATCTTTTGTTACAGTTCTAACTTAATCTCTGTTCTATCTTTTGGTCCAGTTCTAACTTCATCAGGGATCATTCATTTTATCTCTAACTGACCTGCACACTTTTCTCTACACCTGATCATGCTTTGAACCAATAATTGGCAGATGTAAATAAATGTACAGTCTTGTTCATACAAACAGGTCAAGTTCAAGGTTACAAACTATGCAAAGATTCATTTCCATATATTTTTATATTAAATTATTAAAATTAAACTTGACATGTATTGTGACATTAAAAGAAACAAGTTGTGTACGTGATTATAGTTAGAAAGAAATTATTTGGTCTTTTATTTATTTTTAAAAAATTATCTACTGTATTACTTACATAATTTGTTTGTGTCTTTTGAATCAACTTGAGCTTTAAGGAAGTCAACCATCTTATAATAACAGTTATTTATTAAACCAATTGCTTTAATTAATTTTTTTTATTATTGAGTTCTACCTATGTTCATTAAAACGTCTAAATATTATTCTTTAAAATGACTGTTTCTCCCGGTTGTTTAGCTTCCCGTCCCCCTCAGAGTTAATCAATTCTGAAACTTTGATGTGTTCAAGTTCATCACTAAGAACAATGTGGAATACTTCTACTTAACAGATATTAATTTAAAGCAACAAGCAGAGAGCTCCAAACATTTCTCTCTCAAATATGTTAGCATAGCTGGACTGCTGGGTCAGCTTTGTAATAGCAGGTTAGTACTCTCATGTATGACAGTAAAGCTGGCAAGATTAAATTATGACACACACTATTATTACCTCACAGGTGCTAGGGACATATACAAAGTTATATTTTTAGCTTATAATCTATGTTAATATTTATTGCTTGGTTTTTCTCTATATTAACTGACTTTTAAAACCACAATCATTTCTTTTCTATTCATTGTGACTTTTATTTTAACTGTGTGATGAGCTCTCATCTGACATTATTGAGATGGAAAAGAAAAAAATTATTTTAAATCAGTGTTTTAAAAAACAACTTATTTTAGTTCCTACCAAAAACTGTTGAATATTTGGATAAAACTGAATGGCTGATACCAAAGCAAAGACTTGGGGTCCAAATGCATTAAGTTAGGGCTTCTCCCTAAATGATGGATTTAAAGAATCAGGGAACTTGTTTTATGGTTTTACAATTTTCACGTTTATATCACAGTACTTTTAATATCACAGTACTTTAATATCACAGCACTTTAAATATCACAGTACTTTAAATATCACAGTACTTTTATCTTCTGGAAAAACCTTGGAGATGCTCAAAATTGTTTTTTTTGTTTTACAGTTGCCCAGAAAAGACACCCAGTAAAATAAATAATTCGGATAAAACTTTTGTGAAGTCATTCTATGTTTATTTTTATTTGAAAACAGCTGACATTAAGTTAGTGGTTGGGGGGGATCTGTCTTCAAGAGATTATTTTGATAGAAATGTGTCTGGTATTTGAGTTATAATCTAATTTAACCAATTCGCTGGCCACTTATATCATTGCCCATTATCACGTTGAAACAAACAATCATTGTCATTAATGTCATGGATGTCATAGATGTTTAGTGTGTTACAGTACTGATTTCAACCATGACTTTTTCTCTGCAATATTTTCAACTATTTTATCATGTTTCCTCATGGAAGGTCCAGACCTCCCCAAAAGCATGAATTGCTTTCAGCAAACAATGGTTGGAATCTTATCTGCATATTGAAATAAAATGATTGACAAGTTTTTTTCTTGATGTGTGGATTGGTTTCTTCTTCTGTACTCTTCACTGGCAGTTATTAGGCCTATTTGATAAACTTTTATAGAATGGTGTAACTGGGAAATATTCAGCCCAGATAAATGTCTAACTTCGAAATCAAACAACTCGAATGTCTAATAACATCTGCTATTCACTGACCCGTGTCTAGTGTCTGTAAACATATATGAGCTAATTGTGTTTAAAGTCGCTATTCACTGACCCGTGTCCTCTGCAATAGCTTCATTGCCTACATTATGTACCTAAAAGAAAGACTATTGATTAAAGAATTTAAGATTCACATCTTATAACCTCTTCTCATATTACATGAGTTTTTGTCATCTCTCTTATACTGTCATTTAATTGAAGGAAAGGGTGGCCAGGACAATAAAGCTATATTTTTTAATTGAGAAAACAGTTGCATTCAGGTCTGGGATAATGTTAGTTTAAAGGTAAGTCACAAATCACTAAGATGGTTTGAGATCCCACACTTTGATAAATTGAGTAGAGTGGATGGGCTGAGTAGAATGGGTCTGAGTAGAGTGAGTGGGCTGAGTAGAGTGGGTGGGATGAGTAGAGTGGGTCTGAGTAGAGTGGGTCTGAGTAGAGAGAGTGGTCTGAGTAGAGTGAGTGGGCTGAGTAGAGTGGGTGGCCTGAGTAGAGTGAGTGGGCTGAGTAGAGTGAGTGGGCTGAGTAGAGAGAGTGGTCTGAGTAGAGTGAGTGGGCTGAGTAGAGTGGGTGGCCTGAGTAGAGTGAGTGGGCTGAGTAGAGTGGGTGGAGTGAGAAGAGTGAGTTGGCTGAGTAGAGTGGGTGGCCTGAGTAGAGTGAGTGGGCTGAGTAGAGTGAGTGGGCTGAGTAGAGTGGGTGGAGTGAGTGGGCTGAGTAGTGGGTCTGAGTAGAGTGAGCGGGCTGAGTAGACTGAGTGGGCTTTCTTTAAATGGATGAGATCGGGGAAAACTAGGTCTTAAAAATTAATGCCAAGTACCCCGTACAGATTACATTAAGGAACACTTGATCAACAGCGATATATGTTTTAATCAAGAAGTCTGTACAAATTGTTGTACCAATCAAGAGGTCTGTACAAGTTGTTGTACCAATCAAGAGGTCTGTACAAGTTGTTGTACCAATCAAGAGGTCTGTTCACATTTTTGTACCATCAAGAGGTATGTACACATTTTTTTACCCACCAAGACCTCTGTACAAGTTGTACCAATCAAGAGATCTGTACACATTTTTGTAACAATCAAGAGGTCTGTACTAATTTCTGTACCAATCAAGAAGTCTGTACAAATAGTTGTACCAATCAAGAAGTCTGTACAAATAGTTGTACCCATCAAGAGGTCTATACAAATTGTTGTACGGGTTATTAACAAATTTGTTTAGCCCTAATGTGCTGTCTGGTGGTATATGGGCCACGTATTTCGATTAAACATATAATCTCTCAGGCATTCCTCAACACCACATAGAAAAACTTCAGAAGGCACAGAACTCAGCATGCAGACTCATTTTTAAATCAATGAAACATGACCACATTCAACCACACATGCGGCAACTCCACTGGCTTCCAATATCCTCTCGCATCAAATACAAGTCTGCCAATCTTTGCTTCAACTCGTTCACTGACCCTCACTTTCCTGTCTATCTCTCTGAACTGTTGCTTCCTTACATCCCCACAAGACAACTACGTTCTTCCATTGACAGTAGAACCCTCTCAATCCCAAGAACTAAAACTAAGACCATCGGTGAACGCTCCTTCTGCTTCCATGGGCCCACGTTCTGGAACCAGCTCCCCTTCCATATACGTCATAGTGAAACCTCGTCCATTTTCAAAAAGTCCCTTAAAACTCATCTGTTTAGGTCCGCCTATGACCTGTGATGCACCCTCCTTGCCCTACCTCATTTTCTGTTTCGGGTTGATCCTGAAGTGTCAAAGTGTCCTCGTTTTATAGCCATTTTCATTGTTTCTATAGAATAGTAGTTACTATCCTAATGTCTCATTTGTATTTACTTAGTTTACATGTTTTAATAATTGTAAAGCGCTTAGAGCTTTATGATAAGCGCTATATAAAAATGCCTAAATAAATAAATAAATAAACAGTTATGTTACAAGACTTTTCTTTTAGCGTTAAATGAATGTTGGAGTGTCACACATGTGATATAGCTCACAAGACAACAAAATTAATTCTAGTGTTATATGAATGTTAAGTTTATTTTGTTATAAAAATTCAACATTCACAGATAGGTCTATTTATACAAGGGGAAGCAATTCAAACATCCTTTTAAGAAATTCATCATTTGAAAACTTAAAATTTGCATAATTTACAACATGTGCTGAGTATGACATGTCCAACATTTTTCTACATCACACAATAACAATCTTAGTACAGTAAACACACTTGATCATCAACAACAAAACTAGTATAAATAACTTTTACACCCCAACAAATCACGGTAAAATGTACACATTCTTAAAATAGGGGAAAACAATCTCAAAACTCTCTCCCTCCCCTTGGAAGATCCCTGTATGATCTGTTCTGGTTGGGAAGATGCCTGTATGATCTGTTCTGGTTGGGAAGATGCCTCTATGATCTGTTCTGGTTGGGAAGATGCCTGTATGATCTGTTCTGGTTGCATTCCAGTTGACACACACTGGGATTTAAACCTATTTTTATTACATTGGACATGAAGCAATTTGATCTCAATCCCGTTTTGCAAGCATATCAGGAAGCCAATTGTTGTGGCCAGATTCAACTAACTGCTGGTCACCAAAACAGGCAAAATGGACTCATCCAATAATTCTCATATTGTCACAACAACAGGCAATAATAGTTAATAGATACATCCAATAATTCTCAGTTTGTCACTACAGAGTACAACAGGAAAAAATTTGACTTTTCCAATAATTCTTAGCTTGTCACCACAACAGGCAACAATGGACTCATCCAATAATTCTCAGCTTGTCACCACAACAGGCAATAATGGACTCATCCAATAATTCTCAGCTTGTCACCACAGCAGGCAATAATGGACTCATCCAATAATTCTCAGCTTGTCACCACAGCAGGCAACAATGGACTTATCCAATAATTCTCAGCTTGTCACCACAATAGGCAATAATGGACACATCCAATAATTTTTACATTGCTGCATGAAACAGCTGTCAACAAAAAGGAGTACAAATAATGTTGGATGAAATGTTCTATACAATTTCATAACACAATGCCAACCTGGCCAAAATGAGCTTTAGCGGCCAGTTACCCAAGTCATCACATAGTCAATAAAAGCAGCATTTCAGTGTGAAAAATAATTTAAGAAAAAAAAAAAATAAATAAAAGGATAAAGGATTATAATGGAAATAAAGATAAGAAGACAAAGAATTCAGTCGAAGATAAGAAGACAAAGAATTCAGTCGAAGATAAGAAGACAAAAAATTCAGTCGAAGATAAGAAGACAAAGAATTCAGTCGAAAGTAAGAAGATGAAGAATTGTTAAAGCTTGAAATTTGGTAGCCAATAATTGTGTATATTATGGCCATAACTTTTATCAACAAGACTTGTCATGTAAATGTAGGGATTTCATTTCCCTTCCTTCATGACAATTGGTAACCTGATTGACAGTTAAATCAGACTTCACCTGGGTCATGTGTGGATCTCACCAGAGGCCATCTATGAGGATGAGATGATCTCACCTGGGGCCATGCCTCTGTGAGATGACCTACCTGAGGTCGTATGTGTAGGTGAGATGACCACACCTGGGTGTGTGATTTTTGACGCCATCTCACCAATGACAAGCTAACACTTAATTAACCATAATAAAGAAATATTTAGACATAAGCTGCACAAAATAATAAAAGCAGAAATAAACATTTATAAAATAACTCAATGATGGCAGCTCAAATCAAAGGGAAGTAACAATAGCCAAAGTTAATGTGTTGCAAAGTTTAGTACCATAGATGAGTCAATTCTGAATGCTATTAGATTGTCTAATACGTGTATGGTATAAAAGTCTTATGCAAATCTATTAATTATGTCATTCGTATAATCATAAAAACAGTATCTGATTGAGATATTGATAACTTGGACAAAATATTAATAATATTATTATGGATTTGCTAAGAATTTATGATTTCTGGTGGTGAGGCAAACTCTTGGACACAATCATTCATCAAATCACTTTCAAGTCTTTCATGTACAGGAAAGTGCTACAACATGGAGTTGGACACAATCATTCATCAAATGACTTTCAAGTCTTTCATGTACAGGAAAGTGCTACAACATGGAGAAACAAAAAAATTACTCAAATTATAAAAAATGGTTCACATTGTTGACACAATCCAATAGTGTAACAAGATACGATGAGGCCTGAAAAGGCAGGACAATTAAGACTCAACATATCTTGTTCCAGGCATTATTTCCTTGACAGGCCCAGAAAGCAGTCTCTCCTGTCCTATTCTTAATAAAATTAATTCTTTGTACAGGTAAATGAGTTGACACAACATTGAAATGTAAAACCATAAACAAATAATAATAACATATGAATTAATGTTGAATTGTTCATACACTTACGGAGACGTGAACCCCTCTAATTAAGCAAAAGTAATCGAACATTGTTACTTGAAGGAACTGGCCAGACTTTCCTTCACTTGGTCATTTAACTTTCATCATGTGCCAGTTTGTAAGCTAGACTGTCAGCACATGTGCCAGTTTGTCAGTTAGACTGTCAGCATGCCTTAGTTTTCAGTCACTGTGGGACTGACCTGAGATATTTCTTAAAAATTTGATGTAACAGACAATGAAACCATTTTTGGCACAAGTGAGAGAATGTGCCTAGCTCAGCGTGCCTGACCCAGCCTATGTCTCAAATACAATGACATATTTCCCTCGTCTCAGTCTGGGTTGGTCTCAACCACATATGAGTTTATGATGAGATGGACTTAACCTGCTTGTCCCTTCTCTCAAGCAACATTTTAAGAGCATACTAGCTGTAGAATTAAGCTTGATGCTGGCTGGTAAATTTTTATTTGTCATGTGTCAGGTCAGAATTACTGTTGATAAAAGCATTTCCAAAATGAAAGAGAGAGTTGTTTCTCTTGTCATCTAGTTAAAACTAGTCTTAATTAAAGGGAAAAATTACTGATTTATTACATTTATTTCACCAATATGAAACATCAATTATTTTCTTTGCTTACCTACCTGGCATTTATAGACACAAACATAATGTTTGTCCTAGTCTAGAAGGTATAAAATACACCAATCTTTTAAACTCAATACATAAACATAACTTAGTCACAAATTATGAGCTCATTTAAAACCTTAAGTAAATAATATTTCTTATATTATTATTCCAATGTCATTTGCTCTTCATTCTTGTCTCATCACTAGGTCCGTGGCTAGGGTGGTCAGTCATTAGGGTGGTCAGTCATATTACAGCGACACAGGCCAATTTGTTCAACTCATTAACATCCTGCCGGCCATTAGTTAAAAATGATCATTCCAAATTGACATTAAGAAAAATCTGAACTTGTAAATCTATATATCCTATCTATTGTATGCAAACTGGATTTTAATAATGGATTATTGGATTATGATGGACGTAACAAAGTCCAGCAGATAATAGATAAAGTCAAGCTGACAGACAGTAGATCAAGTCACATAGACAGACAGTATATCTAAGACCTTCATGATGGTAGTCCACACCATATGAGACTAAGGCACTGTCACAAGCTGTCTCAATGAAAGCTGTCTCAACAGGCTGATGAGAGAGTCTCAAACTATATCCCCCATGTCTCAACAGGCTGATGAGAGAGTCTCAAACTATACCCCCCATAGCAGAATTACAATTTGACAAACTCATTTTTACTGCAGAAAAGTATGACTTTGTTCAACAATCACTCAGTCCATGGGAAAAAACTCAAACTTACAAAGTTGTGGGTTGATTGCTGTTAGATAAATCCCATGTGTGTAGTCCATCAAGAGCTTGTTGTTTAGTGGTGCCTCATTCTAGCTGTCATCATTCTAACAGATGTTCTGAGAGGCTGGTAGACCTAAGCAGTCAGACAGTACAATGACAGACCAGGCTTGTCAGAAAGTACAATGACAGACCAGGCTTGTCAGACAGTACAATGACAGACCAGGCTTGTCAGACAATACAAAGTCAGACCAGGCTGGTCAGAAAGTACAATGACAGACCAGGCTTGTCAGACAGTACAATGACAGACCAGGCTGGTCAGACAGTACAATGACAGACCAGGCTTGTTTAACGAGTTATTGTATCATGCAACATTTGACCTCCAGTCAACATTAGAACCCGGCCTCACACAATCTGTCTTACAGTAATGTGATCAACATTGGAGCTACAACACTGAGTTAACCATCAGTTATTTCTGACAGCATTTCTACAAAGTTGTTTAACATCTATCCCTGATCAACCAACCTGGAGTGTATATGTGTTACACTAGTTACAGTAATTAAGGGAAGCTTATGTCAATCACAATATCCAAATGTCACCAAATCCATTAAAGTACAAACTATTTGATGAAAATCAACCCCCTTTCCCTAAACACCCCCAGCCAATGACAATGGACAGCAGAAAGTGTTTCCAATAAGTTAATGGCAACTGTTTGCAGGATCAAACATGGCTGTCTTTGATTTTGAACATGGAAATAACTTGTCTAGCATACTACAAGTAAAGCTAGAGTGAATGGCTTGCAGGTGAGCTGTACACTGCTGAGTGGCCTGCAGGTGAGCCGTACACTGCTGAGTGGCTTGCAGGTGAGCCGTACACTGCTGAGTATCATTGAGGTCATCCAGCAAGCCAACAATGAGACAACCATCTCCCTAGGTTTGTCAGCATTCATCTCTGTCTATCATGCAGTGGGTCGCTGTCTATCATGCAGTGGGTCGCTGTCTATCATGCAGTGGGTCGCTGTCTATCATGCAGTGGGTCGCTGACCCGATATATTAAACCATAAGAAAGTCAAAGTCTCTGAGGCCAAGAATAAAATTGCACTTGTGTCTGAATGAGCTCCTCTCAGTTCCAAGGTGCAGGCTTGTCTCACAGCCACGACAAGACGCCAGCTATCCTTCCTGTCAGGTGTTGATTGGCATCCTCCACACCTGGCAGATCCATCACTGAATCCACAGAATGATCATTTACTCCACAGCAAATCCACAGAATGATCCTTTACTCCACAGCAAATCCACACGTTTCTTCCACAGCACAGGTGAGTTTGGACAAAAATTTTTCAAAGTTTTCATAAGGTGGGATGTCAAGGCGATTGAAACTGGAATAGACAAAACAGGCAAACGTGATAAGATCAAGTTTCTAACATCTATCAAAGGTGATAAGATCAAGTTTCTAACATCTATCAAAGGTGATAAGATCAAGTTTCTAACATCTATCAAAGGTGATAAGATCAAGTTTCTAACATCTATCAAAGGTGATAAGATCAAGTTTCTAACATCTATCAAAGGTGATAAGATCAAGTTTCTAACATCTATCAAAGGTGATAAGATCAAGTTTCTAACATCTATCCAACATGATAAGATCAAGTTTCTAACATCTATCAAAGGTGATAAGATCAAGTTTCTAACATCTATCCAACATGATAAGATCAAGTTTCTAACATCTATCAAACATGATAAGATCAAGTTTCTAACATCTGTCAAAGGTGATAAGATCAAGTTGATAACATCTGTACAACAACATGATAACTGTAACTTAGTATCACAATTGTTTGCCACTGATAAAAGTTTGTCTTTTAATTTTAGCAAATAAGAAATATTGGTCCAGTTAATTTGAGAGAAAAGAAAGACTTGATGTATAAAAGTTGATGTATAAAAGTTGATGTATAAAAGTTGATGTGTAAAAGTTGATGTCTAAAGGTTGATGTCTATAGTAGATTTGCCCCTCACCAGGTGTGAGCTTTAGGTAGATTATCTGTACAGATGTCCACTTGGTGGATGGTGAACAGTCGCGGTCCGGCCGCACCAGTAGAACCTGGAACACAGAAGGACATTGGTCTAGTACAAACCTTGGTTGGCCAAGACAAGTTCATTACTTCCATGAAAACCTAAAGCATTCAACACAAATAATGCTTTCATTGAACACTCAACACAAATAATGCTTTCATTGAACACTCAACACAAATAATGCTTTCATTGAACACTCAACACAAATAATGCTTTCATTGAACACTCAACACAAATAATGCTTTCATTGAACACTCAACACAAATAATGCTTTCATTGAACACTCAACACAAAGAATGCTTTCATTGAACACTCAACACAAATAATGCTTTCATTGAACACTCAACACAAATATATAGTTCTACATCTTTCATTCAAATACACATAGTTCTACATCTTTCATTCAAAGACACATAGTTCTACATTTTCATTCAAATACACATAGATCTACATCTTTCATTCAAATACACATAGATCTACATCTTTAATTCAAATACACACAGATCTACATCTTTCATTCAAATACACATAGTTCTACATCTTTCATTGAAATACACATAGATCTACATCTTTCATTCAAATACACATAGATCTACATATTTCATTCAAATACACATAGATCTACATCTTTCATTGAAAAGGTATATGAGTATTTCTAGCTAGCTCATTTTTGAAAATTCCTGGCAACATTATGAAGATACTTTCTACCAAACATTGTCTGATATTTTGACAGCAGTCCTGATAGAAATATGTTGTCTTTTTGGACTATCAGGATGAACATTCTAGACTTTTTGAACTGCACACTTAATTTCTGTCTAGACCCCCCATCCCCCGCCATATGCACACTTAATTTCTGTCTAGACCCCCCCCCCGCCATATGCACACTTAATTTCTGTCTAGACCCCCCTCCCCCCCCGCCATATGCACACTTAATTTCT
>CAXITT010000018.1:1332770-1349604 GCA_964033795.1 Lymnaea stagnalis
CCCCCCCCCCCCCCCAACTAGGTAGGTACTGTGTATATAGATTGCAGCGGATTTACTAAAATTGGCCCTAGGGTGATTGTGCTAATATTACAATTGCTGTGTGCGCCGTGTCCAGTGTGTTCATTATGAAAATAAAAAGCAACAATATGACCATCACCACTATCATTACGAAATTATTAATTATACAGACTAAAATATTTAGAACCCCCCTCCCCCAAAAATTTACTAAAACAAGACCACTCCATTCCCCTCTCAGGGGAAACATAATATATTATCAGATGGTTCCCCAATGATCATATTTCTTGATCCATTCACTGATGGATGTAGAATCCAAATGCAAGTTAAAACTAACAACGGAAAATGTACTTTTTAATTTTTTAATAGATCTGGCAAGAAATACCGGATATATATATTTTTATCCTGGTCTCTTAAAATCATAGTTCTGTCAGGTCTTGGGGTACTATTGTAAAAGACATCTCAAAATCATACATCGTACACCAAAATTGTAAAATTTGTTTTGGGTGTGGCCCCACCGTTGCAGTCGCCCTACCTTGAAGTGCTTTAAAACCCTGCAGTGGAACTCTGGAACTCCCCGTAACAAACTGTAGCAACCTAGCTCTCATCTCATCGTCAAAGTTGTCCACCGCCCTCCAGAACCAGCGCACGATGTTGGTCTCGGTCGTGCAGTGTTTGAGTCTGGTATGTTTCTTCCAGTCATCAAGGTCAATCTTGCCCAGGCCACCAATCATCAACTGTGCAGACAACAGATTTGAAGATTTGAGGCAAAGTTTCCGAATGTACGCCTAACAGAGAGAACTACTTACATAGTTGGATGGCGTTAGTATAAAATTTCATTTCTTACACATATACAACATGAAACACAATATAGTTAGAAACTCATCCATAAATACTCTGATCATAAAAGTAATTAACATCTGATGTGGTAGCCATCACCTTATTGAGGACTATGTGGATTGTTTTGTATATAAACTGGATTAACTAACACAAAGAAAACTAAATCTGTCATTACACAAAGGGGAAGAATTTTAACATAATCAGACACAATACCCACCTTTAGTTGTCTCTCCATGGTTCTAAAAGTGCATTTGGTACAAATAAAATATTAGACCATAGTTGGACACAATATCCACCTTTAGTTGTCTCTCATCAATGGTTCTAAAAGTGCCTTTGGTACAACTAAAATATTAGACCATAGTTGGAGACAATACCCACCTCCAGTTCTCTCTCATCAATGGTTCTAAAAGTGCCTTTGGTACAACTAAAATATTAGACCATAGTTGGAGACAATACCCACCTCCAGTTCTCTCTCATCAATGGTTCTAAAAGTGCCTTTGGTACAACTAAAATATTAGACCATAGTTGGACACAATACCCACCTTTAGTTGTCTCTCATCAATGGTTCTAAAAATGCCTTTGGTACAACTAAAATATTAGACCATAGTTGGAGACAATGCCCACCTCCAGTTCTCTCTCATCAATGGTTCTAAAAGTGCCTTTGGTACAACTAAAATATTAGACCATAGTTGGAGACAATACCCACCTCCAGTTCTCTCTCATCAAAAGGCCGCAGTAAATGTTGGGGAATGATTTCATTGAAGCCTTTCTGTAATGACAAGAACTGAGCCTCGATACCACGCATGAACCTCCACTGTACGTACAATCTGATGAAAATAACATGTCTCATATTAAACCTGCACTGTACGTACAATCTGATGAAAATAACAGACTCATATTAAACCTCCACTGTACGTACAATCTGATCAAAATAAAATGTCTCATATTAAACCTGCACGTACGTACAATCTGATGAAAATAACAGACTCATATTAAACCTCCACTGTACGTACAATCTGATCAAAATAAAATGTCTCATATTAAACCTGCACGTACGTACAATCTGATCAAAATAAAATGTCTCATATTAAACCTGCACGTACGTACAATCTGATGAAAATAACATGTCTCATATTAAACCTGCACTGTAGGCACAATCTGATGAAAATAACAGACTCATATTAAACTTGCACTGTACGTACAATCTGATGAAAATAACATGTCTCATATTAAACCTCCACTGTACGTAAAATTTGATGAAAATAACATATCTCATATTCACATCATGTTTAAAGGAAAATATTTTATTTTTATCACCGTACATTTGCTGCCTTGTATTAGATTAGCTTCTGAGATGTTTCAATTATAAATACTTGGTAGCTCTATGATGTAAACCATAGTTCTAGTTTAAACTTAAGTTAAGCTAACAAGCCAACACCATCATCGTGCCAGCCAATGAATGCAAGCGCCAGGCCAACACCATCATCGTGCCAGCCAATGAATGCAAGCGCCAGGCCAACACCATCATCGTGCCAGCCAATGAATGCAAGCGCCAGGCCAACACCATCATCGTGCCAGCCAATGAATGCAAGTGCCAGCTTCTATCACTACTATTCCCTGGGAAGAGATTTACAGGACCAGCTCCCTTACTTGACATATTCTCTTTTGTTCTCTTCAGTAACTTTCATCTCTTTCCCCCCAGGCTTGAGCTCATATTCCTGCATACAGCCAAATGAATGGTGCTCCACTGAGAACGTGTGGTCCAGTACGTTCTCTATGTTGTTTTCCCTGAAAGCAAATAATAATGGTGATGTTCAAGTCATTCATTTAATATTGGAAAGGATATTTGGATAAATTTATCACTTTAAGGAGACAGAAGACTAAATATTTATTCTTATGTTTGCAGCTAGAATGAACAAACATCGTCACACCATATTATGATATAATTATTCAATCAAGATTAGGAATAACTCATACAGAAGGTTCTGGTTTTAAAATTATATAGGTATCCCAATTTTCTTCAAATACCATTTAAAAAAAAAGCTTTACTTCAAAAATCAACACTTGGACTAGCCATACGGAGAATAGAGAAAGAATGAATAGGATTTTTTGGTTTCTGACAAAATCTAAACCAAACCAAAAGTTAAAACTGACTTTCTGCCAAAACCGAAAGACTGTGTCGTTTGCATACGTTCTGCACACGTCGAAAAATGAAACCTTGATATTTAAACCCTTTTCAAAAAAAGGGATTATCCAGCCTTCAAACCCCTAGTGCATAATGTCCTCATCACCACCAGGAACAGAAACATTGCAAATCCCATCTACATGCATAGGAGCCAAAATGATCAATAAATTGATCGTGGGCCCTTAAGATATAGAAGAAGAAGAAGAAGAATGCTACTGATATTATTGTTTGTCTTTTGAAGGATTGAACGTGAAGATGACAAAGGCAATTTTCCATTTAAGTGGTAACCTTGACATGAGCTGTATTTTCATTTAAGTGAGGGTTAGTTGATCAATTCGTCAGCCTCGCTCTCTCGTTCTTTTTGATCGAGTGGCAAGAGTTAGCCAAGATGACTGGAATAAGACCAGGATGCAGTAGATGACCGGCAGTGTGACCAGGATGCAGTAGATGACCGGCAGCATGTCTTGTGTTTCACTGTGTTCTTTATGCATTTTACATTGCAGGAGTTGTAGAAATTTTCATCAAATCAATGTAACACAACTTAAAAGACTCCATCTCTGGGTTGATATCAGAGTTTGCCTTTCTTAGATGAATTGCCATCCTAGGTTAACGAGTCCCATCCACCTGGCTGCTGGTGATGTTTTAGCTTTCGCTGGGGACTGAACTCAAGTCACTAGATTGGATTGACTCAGTTTAGAGCACTCGTCCACCCAGCACCCTAATAACATCTAGTGAATACTTAGGCTTTTACCATTAGCATTGAAAAGTCATTTAAATTTACTTAAAATTTATTTGAAAGTAGTATGGTAAATGAAAAAATGGACTTGGGGGCAAATAGACTCTTGGCCGTCCTTTGCTTTCATAATATAATTATAACGCTACCTAACTTAACTTTCTCATCTTTAATGGTATGATCCAATAAAAAGGTCCAGACGTTAGCCTTCAAGGAACTCTTTGTTCCATTAAACCAAACATTGTCATTAAAACATGCGTTCTTTTAAATTTTTTGTTTATCCACAATGATCATTGGTCGGCTAAGTTTAGTTTTGACCTAGATTAAACAAAAGCTGAGCAAACTTTGAGCTAGTTTAGTATGACAATACAATAGGCCTACTATATGATTAATGTTTGATTTAAATTGAAGGCTATCTAATGTCTAATTATAAAACATTGAAATAATTATAGTTTTTTTAATAATGCTACAGGTTTCATTATTCTCTTTCTTAACATTTGTCTCCCCTTCATCATCATCATCATCCTCATCATATCCCTTAGACCTTGGACAGTTGGAGCACCACAGATGACATGTCAACTATCCTCCATTCCTCTCTGTTTTCTGCACTTCCCACAGCATTGCCTAGCTTTAGTCACATCCACTCTTTGATGTTATCTTCCCATCTTGTTCTCTGCCTTCTTCTCTTCTTCTCCCTCCTCTCGTTGTGCCCTGCATGATTTCTTTGCCAAGTCCTTGTTCTCTTGTCACGTGGCCATACCATTTCAGTTTGCGCTTTTTTACAATTCCTAGGAGGTCATCATACTGCCCAATTGCTTGACGAATTTTTGCTTTGACTTGTTCGTTAGAGATATGGTCTCTATCACAGATTCCAAAATGCTTCTAAAACATCTCATCTCCATCGCCTTTATTTTTTCCTTTCAAGTTCTGCTATTAATGTCAAGTACTGTTGAGCATGTGTTCAAAGAGATTAGTCATATATCATATGATAACATAAGATGTTCTACAATAATCAATATTTGATTGCCAGTCAACAGATGGAGTGATAGTCTATTGCCTCAAGCCTTCAAACCCCTAGTGCATAATTTCCTCATCACCACCAGTAACAGAAACATTGCAAATCCCATCTACATGCATAGGAGCCAAAATGATCAATAAATTGATCGTGGGCCCTTAAGATATAGAAGAAGAAGAAGGTAACCAAACGTCTCAATCGCTTTAGTCCGAAACCGAAAATAAAAAAAAAATTAATTTTTCTGTTTCGCCCGAAACCGATACTACACCCAAAGTGATAACTTTTGGGCCCGAAAAAGAAATTCTGTAGGCCTCTATAGTAAAATGAGACATATGGATGATGGTGTGAATAGGGTGGATGGAATGGGGAGGGAGGTATGTGGAGGATGGCATGTGGAGGGTGGTATATAGATGGTGGTATGTGGAGGGTGGCTGTAGATGGTGGTATGTGGAGGGTGGTATGTGGAGGGTGGTATGTAGATGGTGGTATGTGGAGGGTGGTATGTGGAGGGTGGTATGTGGAGGGTGGTATGTAGATGGTGTTATGTGAAGGATGGTATGTGGAGGGTGGTATGTGGAGGGTGGTATGTAGATGGTGTTATGTGAAGGGTGGTATGTAGATGGTGGTATGTAGAGGGTGGTATGTGGAGGGAGGTATGTGGTGGGTGGTATGTGGAGGGTGGTATGTAGATGGGGGTATGTGGAGGGGGGTATGTAGAGGGTGGTATGTGGAGGGTGGTATGTGGATGGTGGTATGTGGAGGGTGGTATGTAGAGGGTGGTATGTGGAGGGAGTGTGGTAGGTGGAGGGTGGTATGTAGAGGGTGGTATGTGGAGGGTTGGTGGTATGTGGAGGGTGGTATGTGTTGGATGGTATGTGGTGTGGAGGGTGGTATGTGGAGGTCGGCATGTGGCAGATGGGTAGTATGTGGAAGGAGGTATGTAGGATGGTATGTGGAGGGTGGTATGTGGCGGATGGATGGTATGTGGCGGTATATGGAGATAGGTATGTGGAGATAGGTATGTGGAGATAGGTATGTGGAGGATGGTATGTGGCGGATAGGTGGTATGTGGAGGGAGGTTAGTGTAAGATGGTATGTTGATGGTGGGTGGTATGTGGAGGATGGGTGTTATGCTGAGGGTGGTATGTGGAGGATGGGTGGTATGTGGCAGATGGGTGGTATGTGGAGGGTGGTATGTGGAGGATGGGTGGTATGTGGTGGATGGGTGGTAAGCGGAGGGTGGTATGTTGATGGTTGGTACGTGAAGGCTGCTGTTTAATCAGTCATTGAACAAGGTCTGCTATAGTTAAGCCATGATTGATCACACCCTAACAATAGTGATGCCCCTGACTGGTGAGTTGCTAGTCTATAAAAATAAGTTTGGCTAGTATAATATGAAGAAACGTACAACATCCAGCAAAGGCTGCGGTGCAAGTAGGGATCCACACTCTCAAGGTCATCCAGGGTGACAGGTTTACCCAGCAGCTGCTTGTAGAAGGGCATGGTGAAGCCACCATCCAGATAGTGGCTGTGAAAGATGGCCATGCCAATCACTCGGCCGACAAAATGAAAATATGAAAGATGTTCCTGGGGAAACAAGCCAAGGTCAAGGTTAGAATTAACTACAAGAGTCAGCAATGGATTACACCGGGACCGTGTATTGACATTTTAACATGATTAATTTATTTAGTTTAAATGAAAATTAAATCATAAGAGATGAAGTCCTTAGTAAATAGGGGTGTGATATGACTGGTCTATAAATGATAAAGTCAGCAGTGTAGAGACTGGAAGAGGAAGTTAGTGGAAGTTATAAGACTTACAGGATTGACCCCTGAGTCTGGGTTGATCTGTAATGTGTAGATGTCATCTCTAGAGTACTGGAACAGTCCATAGTAAGGATTTAACATTTCATGAGACAACAGGTAAAACCATTCCCTGTAGGAGGATCAGAAAGGGATTGGGGGAGGGGGGGGGGGAGTTCATTTCACAATCTTTTGTCCAGGTTACATAGTTTTAAGTTACCTAACTATTTTCTTTCCACAGCTGTAACAGTGAATAAAATGTGTAAAATGGTGAGATGGGTATTTTCAACAAAAACATTTCTACTGTCCGACCACAAAATAAGACAGCTCCTTTCATAACTTGTATCAACGAAACAGATATTTAATGGTCAGATCATACAATGGACAGAAATATGTTAATCTTACCTGGCAACACCCCCATAGTCTAAGCCTTCTTCACCTTTGAACTTGACCATCAAACGTTTCCTGAGATCTTTGGACCTCATCTTCATGACATGTCTATAGGAATCCTGGGGGAACAAAGTACATTCATAAGAACTAACCCTAACCATCAGAACTAACCATGGATTGGATACCGTCAGAACTATCCAAGGATTGGATACCATCAGAACTTACCTCTATTCTAATGAAATGTTTTGAGAAACTTATTCTGAGACAAATTTTGAACGAAGTACAGCAAAAACTTGACCCCCACCAATTTGCTTACAAACCTGCCAGAAGCACGGAGGATGCTATCTTACTATTGTTGGTGAGACTTCACCATCACCTAGACAGCCCTAAAAATATGCCAAATTGTTATTCTTATTAGACTTCTCATCAGCATTTAACACTATCCAACGACACCTTATGATAAAGAAACTTTCCTCGTTAGGTGTCAATTTAAATATTCACGCTTGGATACTGAACTTTTTAACAAATCGACCACAATATGTTAAAGTAAATGATCGATTATCTCAAACCAGAAAAATAAGCACCGGGGCACCATATGGCAGCGTTCTCTTCTCTGTACTGTATACATTATATACCAATGATACTCAGAGCTCAAGCGACACCGTTCCAATCTTAAAATTTGCTGATGATACAACCATCGTTGGCTTAATATCTGAAGGAGAGGACTTATAGCGCAATTTAGTTGCAAGCTTTATCAATTGGTGTGATGAAAATTCTCCAATTGAATGTCTTAAAAACAAAGGAAATGGTTGTTGATTTCAGGAGAGGGAAACGCCAGATTACAGATCTCAACATAAAAAATCAAAGTGTAGAGAACGTAGGGACATATAAGTACTTAGGTGTCACCATTAATAATAAGCTAACATGGCATGAGCACGGCCAAATGCTGTATAAGAAATTCAACCAAAGACTGTTCTACCTCAAAAAACTAAAATTTCGGCGTAAACAAACAAGTCGTTAACTTTTTCTACAGTGCAACAATTGGAAGCCTTCTTAATTTCAGTATTACCTGCTGGTGTGTGAATTTCAACGTCTGATATTAAACACCGCTTAAACTGACAAATCAAGAAAGCTAGGAACATAACACAAACTAAACATCCTTCACTTGAAGAACTATTTGAAGAAAGATGTTATTGTAAAACTAAACACATTTTGGATCAGACATCCCACCCTCTTCATCACAAATACTTAGGATCCGTTCGTTCGGGACGAATTCTTTCCGTCAGGGCGAGGACTGAAGATATAAAAATTCTTTTGTTCCCAATCTGTACAAATTTACCAGCATGCTCCCCCTGAAGTCACAAATCTTAATAAGAACTAATAAGTCCCTGAACTAATAATAAGTCCCTGATATGGCTAGGAGAATTCACTGAATTGTTTTTTTTCACTAGTGAAATAATTCTATATAGATGTCTTGTGTTCAAATTGTTTTATTGACATGCTGAAAATGTACAACCCAATCAAAAAACATTTCCATTTGTTTGGATCAATAAAAGAATCTTATCTTATTTTAACTATTGATTGAGTATCATTATTTTGTTCATCCTGTCCGTGGTTCTTTTCAAAGTCTCTTGACTTGACTGTATAAGAATGAGTGCGTTGGTAGCATCTGGATGTGTACTGAAGGAAGCTCAAACAGTGACATTGATTTTCCCACCTCCCTAACCTTACTTCAAACACCTCCTCCCCACCTCCCCTAACCTTCCTTCAAGCACATCATCCCAAAACTTACTTCAAGCACCTCCTCCCAAACCCACCTTGAAAATCTCCTTCTTCTCCCTTCCCACAACTAGCTCAAACACCTCCTTCTACACCTTCTAACACTAATCTCAAAACCTCCTCCCCCACCTCCCCACACTTACCTCTAACACCTCCTCCCCATACTTAACTCAGAACACCTCCTCCCCCACCTCCCCACACTTACCTCTAGCACCACCTCCCCACACTTACCTCTAACACCACCTCCCCACACTTACCTCTAGCACCACCTCCCCACACTTACCTCTAACACCACCTCCCCACACTTACCTCTAACACCACCTCCCCACACTTACCTCTAACACCACCTCCCCACACTTACCTCTAACACCACCTCCCCACACTTACCTCAGAACACCTCCTCCCTCACCTCCCCACACTTACCTCAAATACCTCCTCCCTGCTAACTTCAAGTCTGCAGTGACCGGCCTGAGGTTGTAATGATGTTAGTTCTTGTTTGAGTATTTTTAACTTTTGGACCAGATCCCGCTTGTACTTGGGTAAGTTGGGCTGTTCATTTTCTTTGTCTGGAATTGGGGGTTTCCTGCAGGTAAAAGGTGCAGACTTTGTAAAGAAACAGAAATGCAAGTATAAAATAAGTTTGCAGTGGGGCCTCATTCCACAAACTTAATTAGTCCCATCAACTTGTCAATGGAACGACAACTTCTCATAAAGCCAATAAAATTCATTATGAATAGTTAGTCCTAAAAGTCCCCATTTTATAAGATGACATCCATGAGAAAAACAGATGGACTAAACAATTGAAACGAAACAGTAGAACCAGACGAACTATGTCAAATTAATGAATACAACTTTTAAACAAAACAAATCAATAACAGACGTACACTTTTTCCTGTAATAAATGTAAGTTTTGAGAAAGTCGCGGGTCAGTGAACTGTGTTGTTCTATTGTTGTGGTCCACGAAATAAACTCTGCCACTGGTGGTCCTCCTGACCTCCCACCCCTCAGGCATAGGTCCCAGGTCTTCTTCCCTTAGTTCCACTTGTCTGAAATAGTTCAGGAAATATGTCATACAAGAGTTAACTTAAGCTGTCTCAATGCTGATAAACCATCATGCAGTCACCAACCATCTCACCAACCATCTCACCAACCATCTCACCAACCATCTCACCAACCATCTCACCAACCATCTCACCAACCATCTCACCAACCATCTCACCAACCATCTCACCAACCATCTCACCAACCATCTCAATGCTGATTAAGCTTGAACTAGTAAAACCACAACTTTTCACAAGTGTTAATCCATTATAATACCAGCTTTATATTTAAAAATCTTGGCAGAGGTCTGCCCAGAAAAATTCTTGGCAGACGTCTGCAGCAGATGTTTGGTCAACAAATATGACATGTTTTTAAAGCAGCATACAGGAAGTGGGGTGCAGGTCACTCGCTGTGAGGACGTAAACAAAAGGGTAGCATAATAACAAGTAAGTAGCGTTACATGACATTAAAGGGACATAATCTCTCTCACCTGGGTACACGAGGGTCGTGCCACGTGCTCACTCCTGTCCTCGTGTGAAGGAAATACACTTGCCCCTGCTGTGTTGTGCGTTGCTCTAAAACAAATATCAGGTAAATACCTACTTTACATGTGTCTTGCGTTGGGCATGCACAAATAGAGTACTGACATATGTAGACTGCTCTATAGTTAACATATTACACCAGAGCAGCTAAACTAGTGACATTTGACATTAAACACTACAAGACTATCTCTAGAAGAAGTAGATGATTAGTGAGACACAAGAAAGCCATCTCCAAGACATGACTTGAGTTGTAGAGAAACACTTGTATTTAAATATGACAAGCCACTGGCAGAAAGTGTCAGAGCACTTGAAACAAGTCAAGAACAAGACTAGATCTAAATGGCCTGACTAGTTTCAAATACAAAATAGAAAGATGAGCAATGAATGGGAACCTGACAAAATGATACTTCTAGATAGATATATTAAGAAGAATGTTGGATGACAGAAAGTTTGATAAGAATTAAGTTTGTAGCAAGTGAGTAGTGGACAATGTACATGGATGGGTTGGGGGGGGGGGATTATGGAACATAAAACAAATAAAGAAAGGGAGGCTGGTGTGTAAAGGGGGAGGCTGGTGTGTAAAAGGGGAGGCTGGTGTGTAAAAGGGGAGGCTGGTGTGTAAAAGGGGAGGCTGGTGTGTAAAAGGGGAGAGGCGGGTGTGTAAAAGGGGAGAGGCTGGTGTGTAAGAGGGGAGGCTGGTGTGTAAAAGGGGAGGCTAGTGTGTAAGAGGGGAGGCAGTAAAAGGGGAGGCTGGTGTGTAAAAGGGGAGGCTGGTGTGTAAAAGGGGAGGCGGGTGTGTAAAAGGGGAGAGGCTGGTGTGTAAAAGGGGAGAGGCTGGTGTGTAAAAGGGGAGGCTGGTGTGTAAAAGGGGAGGCTAGTGTGTAAAAGGGGAGGCTAGTGTGTAAAATGGGAGGCTAGTGTTTAAAAGGGGAGGCTGGTGTGTAAAAGGGGAGGCTAGTGTGTAAAAGGGGACCATCAGGCAGTTCCCATGTGATAAATGTTTTGTCAGTGTATTGAACCCTACCATATCCATCAGGCAGTTCCACAGCATCATGAAGCTGAGCTCGGCTCATGTAATTCCTATGCCGCGTCGACCGCCTCCGGACAAACTGGTGTGTTGCCGTGCTGGTTGTTGTATCGCTGTTGGTGTTGCTGCTGCCGCCCCCGCCGCCCTGGCTGCCGCTGGTGCCGTTCGTCACTCCGCTGCTGCTGCTGACAGAAGTGTCCCGTGTGGTCAGGCTGGTGCTGCTGCTGTGGCTGGACATGTGACCCGTACCCCTGTTGCTGGACAAGCTGGCACTGGATGCCGGTGAGGGGATGTTGTCACCTCCATTACGAGGTGTTCCCACCATGCTCATGGGTCGGGCGGTCTCTGCTGCAGGTCTGAAAGTAAACCAACACAACTGACTCAGGGGTTCTGGTATGTTATTAGTGACAGATGGATTGAGGTGAAACATTAGTATCCTGAGATTGAAACAAATTTCCTCCAATGGCAAGGAGTATGAAATGATGAAAAGACTCTTAAGCTTTGGGCTAATATAATATGAGTATGGTTAAAAAAGTATGAAGAGGTTTATGTGAAGATGTTTGAAAATGCTAAGTTAATTAGCCCCTAAACTGCTTTATATAATTTTGACATAAGAGGATGCATAGTGACACCAAAGAGGGCCAAAACTATCTCAAATAAAACATAGACTAACAAGTTTAGCTCAACTCCTTACTCAAAGGATCAAGCTATCTCAAGTAAAACATAACAAGTTTGGCTCAGTCCTGCCTACTCAACATGGACAAGTCAATCAAGAAGTGAAAGTAAACCAACAAGAAACCTGGGGTGGGGAAGCATGTGGAGTGAGGTGCACATTCTCCTGTGATCACACAAATTGTTTTGAATCCATGAGCCAGGGAGGAGCTTTCAATAATAGCTTCCACCCCAGTAATCAGACTAGTCTATTAGATAAGCAGCTAGGTTATCTTTAAAGGTACCAGGTTGCCATTTACAAGCTGACTTTGCGGTAAGGAAGTGCTTAGCACTTTAGCATTGACGTGACAGGGGTGATAGGGCCTCTAGCTCACCTCTATTTATTGCTGCCAACTCAACTAGAGTGATTAGGAATCTAGCCCACCTCTATTTATTGCTGCCAACTCCACTAGAGTGATTGGGAATCTAGCCCAACTCTATTTATTGCTGTCAACTCAACTAGAGTGATTGGGAATCTAGCCCACCTCTATTTATTGCTGCCAACTCCACTAGAGTGATTGGGAATCTAGCCCAACTCTATTTATTGCTGTCAACTCAACTAGAGTGAGTGGGAATCTAGCACACCTCTATTTATTGCTGCCAACTCAACTAGAGTGATTGGGAATCTAGCCCACCTCTATTTATTGCTGCCAACTCAACTAGAGTGATTGGGAATCTAGCACACCTCTATTTATTGCTGCCAACTCAACTAGAGTGATTGGGAATCTAGCCCACCTCTATTTATTGCTGCCAACTCCACTAGAGTGATTGGGAATCTAGCCCAACTCTATTTATTGCTGTCAACTCAACTAGAGTGAGTGGGAATCTAGCACACCTCTATTTATTGCTGCCAACTCAACTAGAGTGATTGGGAATCTAGCCCACCTCTATTTATTGCTGCCAACTCAACTAGAGTGATTGGGAATCTAGCACACCTCTATTGCTGCCAACTCAACTAGAGTGATAGGGCCTCTAGCTCACCTCTATTTATTGCTGCCAACTCAACTAGGGTGATAGGGCCTCTAGCTCACCTCTATCTATTGCTGCCAACTCAACTAGAGTGATTGGGAATCTAGCCCACCTCAATTTATTGCTGCCAACTCAACTAGAGTGATTGGGAATCTAGCCCACCTCTATTTATTGCTGCCAACTCAACTAGGGTGATAGGGCCTCTAGCTCACCTCTATTTATTGCTGCCAACTCAACTAGGGTGATAGGGCCTCTAGCCCACCTCTAGTTATTGCTGCCAACTCAGCTAGGGTGATAGGGCCTCACCTCTAGCTATTGCTGCCAACTCAACTAGGGTGATATGGCCTCTAGCCCACCTCTATTTATTACTGCCAACTCAACTAGGGTGATAGGGCCTCACCTCTATCTATTGCTGCCAACTCAACTAGGGTGATATGGCCTCTAGCCCACCTCTATTTATTGCTGCCAACTCAACTAGGGTGATAGGGCCTCACCTCTATCTATTGCTGCCAACTCAACTAGGGTGATAGGGTCTCTAGCTCACCTCTATTTATTGCTGCCAACTCAACTAGGGTGATAGAGCCTCTAGCTCACATTTATCTATTGCTGCCAACTCAACTAGGGTGATAGGGCCTCTAGCTCACATTAATCTATTGCTGCCAACTCAACTAGGGTGATATGGCCTCTAGCCCACCTCTATTTATTGTTGCCAACTCAACTAGGGTGATATGGCCTCTAGCCCACCTCTATTTATTGTTGCCAACTCAATTAGTGTGATAGGGAATCTAGCCCATCTCTATCTATTGCTGCCAACTCAACTAGTGTGATAGGGAATCTAGCCCACCTCTATTTATTGCTGCCAACTCAACTAGAGTGATTGGGAATCTAGCCCACCTCTATTTATTGCTGCCAACTCAACTAGGGTGATAGGGCCTCTAGCTCACCTCTATTTATTGCTGCCAACTCAACTAGGGTGATAGGGCATCTAGCCCACTTCTACTTTATTGCTGCCAACTCAACTAGGGCGATAGGGAATCTAGCCCCCCCCCCACCTCTATTTATAGCTGCCAACGCAACTAGTGTGATAGGGAATTAAGCCCACCTCTATATATTGCTGCAAACTCAACTAGAGTGATAGGGAATAAAGGCCATATCTTTTTTATTGCTGCCATTTTAACTAGGGTGATAGGGAATCTAGCCCCCCCCCCCCCTTTCTATTTATTGCAGCCAACTCATTTGTTGTGTTAGGCTAAAAGCTGTGAGCATTTACAAAAAAATGATTTTGCTTTTATGAAAATCACTTCTTTTCTTCTTCTGAAAATCATCTAAATCTATCCCATAATCATTGGTCGCCCTCCTGTTAGAAGAGCAGAATACATCTTACCCTTACCATTACTTAAAAATCTCTAACCCTAACTACAGCCAAGTGATCACTGACTCCAGCGAGCACTAAGAGCCAAGTGATCACTGACTCCAGCCAGCACTAAGAGCCAAGTGATCACTGACACCAGCCAGCACTAAGAGCCAAGAGATCACTGACTCCTGCCAGCACTAAGAGCCAAGAGATCACTGACTCCTGCCAGCACAAAGAGCCAGGAGATCACTGACTCCAGCCAGCACTAAGAGCCAAGAGATCACTGACTCCAGCCAGCACTAAGAGCCAAGTGATCACTGACACCAGCCAGCACTAAGAGCCAAGAGATCACTGACTCCTGCCAGCACTAAGAGCCAAGAGATCACTGACTCCTGCCAGCACAAAGAGCCAGGAGATCACTGACTCCAGCCAGCACTAAGAGCCAAGAGATCACTGACTCCAGCCAGCACTAAGAGCCAAGTGATCACTGACACCAGCCAGCACTAAGAGCCAAGAGATCACTGACTCCTGCCAGCACTAAGAGCCAAGAGATCACTGACTCCTGCCAGCACAAAGAGCCAGGAGATCACTGACTCCAGCCAGCACTAAGAGCCAAGTGATCACTGACTCCAGCCAGCACTAAGAGCCAGGTGATCACTGACACCAGCCAGCACTAAGAGCCAAGAGATCACTGACTCCTGCCAGCACTAAGAGCCAAGAGATCACTGACTCCTGCCAGCACAAAGAGCCAGGAGATCACTGACTCCAGCCAGCACTAAGAGCCAAGAGATCACTGACTCCAGCCAGCACTAAGAGCCAAGTGATCACTGACACCAGCCAGCACTAAGAGCCAAGAGATCACTGACTCCTGCCAGCACTAAGAGCCAAGAGATCACTGACTCCTGCCAGCACAAAGAGCCAGGAGATCACTGACTCCAGCCAGCACTAAGAGCCAAGAGATCACTGACTCCAGCCAGCACTAAGAGCCAAGTGATCACTGACACCAGCCAGCACTAAGAGCCAAGAGATCACTGACTCCTGCCAGCACTAAGAGCCAAGAGATCACTGACTCCTGCCAGCACTAAGAGCCAGGAGATCACTGACTCCAGCCAGCACTAAGAGCCAAGTGATCACTGACTCCAGCCAGCACTAAGAGCCAAGTGATCACTGACCCCAGCCAGCACTAAGAGCCAAGGGATCACTGACTCCTGCCAGCACTAAGAGCCAAGAGATCACTGACTCCTGCCAGCACAAAGAGCCAGGAGATCACTGACTCCAGCCAGCACTAAGAGCCAAGAGATCACTGACTCCAGCCAGCACTAAGAGCCAAGTGATCACTGACACCAGCCAGCACTAAGAGCCAAGAGATCACTGACTCCTGCCAGCACTAAGAGCCAAGAGATCACTGACTCCTGCCAGCACAAAGAGCCAGGAGATCACTGACTCCAGCCAGCACTAAGAGCCAAGATATCACTGACTCCAGCCAGCACTAAGAGCCAAGTGATCACTGACTCCAGCCAGCACTAAGAGCCAAGAGATCACTGACTACTGCCAGCACTAAGAGCCAAGAGATCACAAACTCCTTCCAGCACTAAGAGCTATTAGATCACTGACGCCTGCGCGCAACCAATGGGCGAGAGAACGTTGATTAAAACAAGAGCTAAGATGTCACTGGCATCCACCTCGGACCTAGAACAGAGATACCCCCCCCCAGCCCCCACTCCCATAAATCACTCATACCAATGTCCCATCTTGGCACTCCAATAATCTGCTATCAATTTACTTTTAAGCTGGAGGATTTGGGGAAAGTTATCTAATTCTTTCAACATTTTTTTTCAAGTGTGTTGTTGCCAGTTCTGGGTTTTAAAACTGACACGATTTTGTAAACACGGCAACCATTTTTGAATTCCTCCAGTTATGACATTGGATGAAATCCACCACCCGTTTTGAAACCCTCTGTTCTCAGAAAACCACCATTTTGTACCCCCCCCACACACACACACTTACCCTCACCACTTGGATAAACTGTTGCTAACGGCCCCCATCCTCTTTTTGTGCCGATAAACATTGGTGGCTTGTGTACCAGAAGGTAAAACCAACAAAATAAATATTTGATGAACCGTGCTCAAGCAGCAAGCATTGATCTCTCGCTGTGCTTTGTGCTGTGGCCAATGTGGAACTCATCAATGCAAATAAGTTCAACAGGTGAAATCTTAACCCTCGGGGTATTAAGGGAAGGGGGTGAAAAACGGCGGGGCGGGGGTAGCTGGGTGTCTCAAGTATATTACATGACAACTCAGCCTACTCAAATGTTATCAAGTCTTCAAAAACATCTGGATTTGTTATTGACACATTGTAACATCACTAAAATAGACATGGGGGGGGGGGGGGGGGGGGGGTTTTTTTGGTGGGTGGAAAAAAAACTTTTTTT
>CAXITT010000018.1:1365363-1380827 GCA_964033795.1 Lymnaea stagnalis
TGTCACAGTGTGATTAATGGTTGGTCCTGTTGCCACTGTCACAGTGTGACTAATGGTTGGTCCTGTTGCCACTGTCAGTGTGATTAATGGTTGGTCCTGTTGCCACTGTCAGTGTGACCAATGGTTGGTCCTGTTGCCACTGCCACGGTGTGATTAATGGTTGGTCCTGTTGCCATTGTCACAGTGTGATTAATGGTTGGTCCTGTTGCCACTGTCACAGTGTGATTAATGGTTGGTCCTGTTGCCATTGTCACACTGTGAATAATGGTTGGTCCTGTTGCCACTGTCATGGTGTGACTAATGGTTGGTCCTGTTGCCACTGTCACGGTGTGACCAATGGTTGGTCCTGTTGCCACTGTCACAGTGTGATTAATGGTTGGTCATGATGCCATTGTCACACTGTGAATAATGGTTGGTCCTGTTGCCACTGTCATGGTGTGACTAATGGTTGGTCCTGTTGCCACTGTCACAGTGTGACTAATGGATGGTCCTGTTGCCACTGTCACGGTGTGACCAATGGTTGGTCCTGTTGCCACTGTCACGGTGTGACCAATGGTTGGTCCTGTTGCCACTGTCACGGTGTGACCAATGGTTGGTCCTGTTGCCACTGCCACTGTCACAGTGTGACTAATGGTTGGTCCTGTTGCCACTGTCACAGTGTGACCAATGGTTGGTCCTGTTGCCACTGTCACAGTGTGACTAATGGTTGGTCCTGTTGCCACTGTCATGGTGTGACTAATGGTTGGTCCTGTCAATGAGATAGCAGGGGGAGATTACTCGCCATTGATTCAATCATCCGGTAAATCGTTTCGACAGAGTTACGTTGGGCACTCGCCAATTTTCCACGTGGGATGAGACAACTCTCAGGCAGGGGAAATAATACATGCAAACATTGGACGTGAGAACGCTGTACCAAAGGCTGTGCATGTTGTTGCACTAAATGGCCACGAGATGAATGCTACAGTCACCTCACATCAATGGAGTACACATTGGGATACAATAACAACTCACTGATTCCCTCATTAGGTAGGCTGCTATAACTTATTTCGTTGGTCAATGGGGTTTTTGGTTACACACGGTGGCAGGTTGTTCTTTCTTGGTGTGTGTGGTTTTGGGGGGGGGGGGCAGAGAGTAGAGCAACGGATTGCCATTTTTTAACAAGCAACTAAGAGAACTCTCTTTTGTTGCACACAAAAAGATATACGTTCACCAAACAGTGGCCCGCGGACAGCCAGTGGCCCGCGGACCGGCATTGGCTCGCGAGCTTTACGTCGCCGGTCCGCCAACATGAATATATTTTGGTCGAATAAAAAGAAAATATAACAAATAAATCTTGCACCGGTCCCTGGTGTAATCTGAAACGTATCCACCGGTGCTCCAAGCTTTAAAAGTTTGTGAAAAGCTGCACTAAGTCATTTTTTTTCCTCAAACTATGTTTAAGCGTCCAACAGTTTAAACGCGACAGTGAACCAGCCCCATGTTTAAAAAGGTGTGGGCACCCCTGGAGTACAGTATCAACAATTCCCCAGGTCTATCAAAGGTTTTTGTGCCTACGCCCATCAGCACCTAACCTAAACAATGGACTAGAACGAATGCGTTATCTTGGCTGCTGGCATTGTCATCTTTTTAGCTTGGTTTCACTCCCAGGACCCCCTCCACATTGTTACAGGTGAGCCTGCTATTACAAACATCTACCACTGCCTGCCGTGTCTAACGGCCGGCTCGCGGGTAGAAGGCGGCCCTCTCAACTTCGACCCACTATAATGCAGGTATTGGTGGTTTCCGGTTTAATCGGAGAGCACTTAGATCTATCTTGCCTGGAATACCCTGGATGTACTCCGTTACTATAAATATACAAGTCAAATATTTACATAGAAATTGCTGATTTGATTTAAATTGTATTTTCGAGTATTATTCATCTAACTCTATTCATAATGTCATGATTTAAAGACTTTAGAAACTGTACAAAGTCTGAAGCTGCTAGCTGCACGACTTCTTTACCTCCCTTGGAAAAGTAGCCCTCTAAAGCTGAAAGCCTATTCAACACGCGTATCCCATCTATTGTACACTGAAGTAGACAAACCAAACCATTGTCACATTTCAACGTATCAAGAACGGCCCTCTCCTCTACGTTTCAATTATGGCTAGCATGACTCTAAGGCCAGTATCTACAGGTTGGGTCTCGCGTAAAAGGCCGGGTCAAAGAGCGCGCCGCCCGCCCCGGACGCCGTCTTCAGAGGGCGTCCAATGGTAATTTGTTCATGCCACATATGTGTTAATATGTGTGTTAATATATACTTCATTGGGAACACGGTGCCTATATTCAGGCTTTGCCACGGTCCTGTGTACCGAACACAGTAAAACTGTCCGAATGACATACTCATCAAATACAATGTCACCATTTAAAATTATGTCAACCATTTTAATGGCGACTAGTGTAGAGATGGTGGCAACTGATCCTATCAAAGGTGACACGACTTAGGACAATGACATATTTATGTGTGTTGTCCTTAGCTGATTAATATGTGGCTCCCTAAAGTGTTACTGCAAAGTCCGATTGTCACAGTTTAATATTTCAAGTCAATTGTGTCAAATATCTTGAAGTGCTGATATCATGATCGTACGCCCAGTGCTGCTGATGACAGTCCTCCCAGTGCTCATACACTGATCGTCCTTCCAGTGCTGCTGATGACAGTCCCCCCAGTGCTCATACAATGATCATCCTTCCAGTGCTCATACAATGCTAGTCCTTCCAGTGCTGTTATCTTGACAGTTCATTTGACAACATGCCTACATCCTATCAAGACTCTCAGACACCATGAGGGTGAAAAGTTCAAACGTGTAGAAAGTATTTTTGAACGTTTTAACTGTTGGTAAAACTCGATGATTTCTTTCCTAAGAAGATGGCGGGCGTGCACGGTCTGTGACGTCATTGCTTACATCCCGTGGGAGATGGTTTCACAGCTGCCAAGTTTTAGGGACTCAAATAAAGTAACCATGGCAGCTTGCACACGGCCCTACGATCATCCTATACTTGAAGGGCATGTACGTTTTCAATTCGTTTCAAAAATATTGAATTCAGAACCAAACATTTGAATAAAAAGGTTAAAGTTAAATGTACATCGTCATGTGCTTATTAAGAGGCATGTGTCTCCCACTGTTTCAGCTCCTCGTACAATTGATTGTTAACTTCAAAGGGGCCGAGCTCAGTATCAGGACACAGGGACAGTGCTCAGACAAACTATAGACAGATTACCACGTCGTATGCCTAGGCATCAGTCAAACTACAGACAGATTACCACATCGTATGCCTGGAACATCAGTCAAACTATAGACAGATTACCACATTGTATGCCTGGAACATCAGTCAAACTATAGACAGATTACCACATCGTATGCCTGGAACATCAGTCAAACTATAGACAGATTACAACATCGTAGGCCTAGGACATCAGTCAAACTATAGAAAGATTACATCGTATGCCTAGGACATCAGTCAAACTATAGACAGATTACCACATCGTATACCTAGGACATCAGTCAAACTATAGACAGATTACCACATCATATGCCTGGAACATCAGTCAAACTATAGACAGATTACCACATCGTAGGCCTAGGACATCAGTCAAACTATAGACAGATTACCACATCGTAGGCCTAGGACATCAGTCAAACTATAGACAGATTACCACATCGTATACCTAGGACATCAGTCAAACTATAGACAGATTACCACATCATATGCCTGGAACATCAGTCAAACTATAGACAGATTACCACATCGTAGGCCTAGGACATCAGTCAAACTATAGACAGATTACCACATCGTAGGCCTAGGACATCAGTCAAACTATAGACAGATTACCACATCGTATACCTAGGACATCAGTCAAACTATAGACAGATTACCACATCATATGCCTGGAACATCAGTCAAACTATAGACAGATTACCACATCGTAGGCCTAGGACATCAGTCAAACTATATACAGATTACCACATCGTATGCCTAGGACATCAGTCAAACTATAGACAGATTACCACATCATATGCCTGGAACATCAGTCAAACTATAGACAGATTACCACATCGTAGGCCTAGGACATCAGTCAAACTATATACAGATTACCACATCGTATGCCTGGGTCATCAGTCAAACTATAGACAGATTACCACATCATATGCCTGGAACATCAGTCAAACTATAGAAAGATTACCACATCGTATGCCTGGAACATCAGTCAAACTATAGACAGATTACCACATCGTATGCCTGGAACATCAGTCAAACTATAGACAGATTACCACATCGTATGCCTGGAACATCAGTCAAACTATAGACAGATTACCACATCGTATGCCTGGAACATCAGTCAAACTATAGACAGATTACCACATTGTATGCCTGGAACATCAGTCAAACTATAGACAGATTACCACATCGTATGCCTAGGACATCAGTCAAACTATAGACAGATTACCACATCGTATACCTAGGACATCAGTCAAACTATAGACGGATTACCACATCGTATGCCTAGGCATCAGTCAAACTACAGACAGATTACCACATCGTATGCCTGGAACATCAGTCAAACTATAGACAGATTACCACATCATATGCCTGGAACATCAGTCAAACTATAGACAGATTACCACATCGTATGCCTAGGCATCAGTCAAACTACAGACAGATTACCACATCGTATGCCTAGGACATCAGTCAAACTATAGACAGATTACCACATCGTATGCCTAGGACATCAGTCAAACTATAGACAGATTACCATGTCGTATGCCTAGAACATCAGTCAAACTATAGACAGATTACCACATCGTATGCCTAGGCATCAGTCAAACTATAGACAGATTACCACATCATATGCCTAGGACATCAGTCAAACTATAGACAGATTACCACATCGTATGCCTAGGACATCAGTCAAACTATAGACAGATTACCACGTCGTATGCCCAACGAATATTAAAGTCTAATTATAGCCTCCATCTGCACGTTCACCTCCTGACGGAGCATTTCACCTTTGACCTCTGTCTTTTTTCAAGACGCTGATGTAATCAAAGAAAACTCTAGAATTCCCAGGAACAATTCTCCCACCAATACAGGTACACCTGACCTTGATTTTGACGAGCAGTTCCTAAACTGGTACCAAATGGGGCAGGTACACGAAGAAAACATCAGTAAACAAACAAGACAACATTTGCTTGTCACTACTGAAACACGAATGATGAAACACGTGTTAATCTTTTGGGTTTTCCGGACAATGTGGCATGTGTAATCTGGCTTTTGACAGGTTTTTTTTAAAATTTAAATACACACTTCTAACCAAATCCTGCCCCCTTCCCTCTCTCCCTCCCTCCCTCTCTCCCCCTCCCTCCCCCTCTCCCTCTCCCCCTCTCCCCCTCCCTCCCCCTCCCTCTCTCTCTCTCTCTTTCTCTCTTTCTCTCTCTCTCTCTCTGTACNGACATCAGGTATCTGAATGAGGCGTTTAGTAGGAAAAATAAATCAAGATAAACAGGACCACATTCAAATTTTCCTGGCCGTTTGCTAAGAGAGCGTAACTGCACTTTGCTTTGCCCTTTCCTTGTCTATCTCTCATTTGTCTCTTTCTCTCACTTCTCCCACTTCTCTCTCCCACCTCTCCCTCTCCCCCCCCCCCCCCCCCCCTCTCTCTCTCTCTCTCTCTCTCTCTCTCTCTCTCTCTCTCTCTCCCTCCCTCCCTTTCTCTCTCTCTCTCTCCTCTCTCTCTCTCTCTCTCTCTCTCTCTGTGTGTGTGTGAGTGTGTGTTATAACACTGCCAAAAGCATTTTTTTTAAGACCACGACATTCTAAGGTAGACAGAAGTAGACAGCTATTGCGAGCACACTTATAGAAGACATCACTGCTGGAGTCTGCTGACGGGCCCCGGCTATCTTACGAGCCTGTTTAATCAAGAGCTCGAGTCAATTTGCCGCGCAAACCGGAGGAATGTTCACGTGTCTATACACAAGACTATTTCTAGCGGAGAGATTAAAAATAAACCCCACAGCCTGGTTACGGCACGGTACTTGTCATGCCTACGTCGTACCGCCCCCAGTGCTAGAAATGAGATGTTCTTCACAAAAATGGAGTTCTCATGCCTTTATAATCTATCAAATATAAATTATTTTTTTATAAAAAAAAACATATTTCTTATTTAAGCTTTTCAAAGCACTAAATATACATTAGCAGTTAGCCAAGGAGAAGACAAATAAATAGGAAACGTTTTATTGCCTAAGACATGTTGATTAAATGTGGTCAAATGCATGGCAAGACTTGTCCGAAACAACTGGGCTTACATACTGGTCCTCAACCTGTCATGTCAAAGATGGTAGAGTAGCTTCTAGCGGCCGATTCCGTATTTTCAGAATTTGAAATTCAAAAACGCTGTGTTCTGTACAGGATATGCCTGCACAACATACGGCCCGCGGGCGGCATGCGGCCCGCTAGCACCCACTTTGCGGCCCGCGAATTTACGAAATATTCTTTGATATTATTATTTTCTTAATAGCTTTTCCCCCCATGTCCAATTTTCATTTGGCCCGCACAAGTTCTTTCCTGTTTTCTTTTGACAACAGAGATCTTGCTGACAGAAACTTGAGGATACGTGCTAGGCGCGCTTGATGTCAAAATACTGGACAACTGAGATCTTGCTGACAGAAACTTATGAATACGTGCTAGACCCACTTGTCAAACTACATAGATGTTGACCGATAAACAGGTGATTGAAAAAAGACATGAACATCTCTAATGTCAAACGACTGGACAACAGAGATCTTGCTGACAGAAACTTGTGGATACGTGCTAGACCCACTTGTCAAACTACATAGATGTTGACCGACAAACGGGTGGTTGAAAAAAAAAACATGAACATCTCTAATCAAAAATGACATTTACCCACTCTTCACATGATCAAGAGATGTAGAAACATCAACATCCTCTCAAGTGCTAAATTTATCAATGAACCCATGATAAACGAGTCTTAAAGAAGCAGCTGGACCGCAACTCGTATCCCAGCCCACGCACCCGCCCTCCACTAGGTGCGGACATAAGTTTGTTGGGGGGTAAGCCAGTATGCTACCATGCTGTTCAAGAGTATGCTGGAGATACAGGATTATTTACACGCGGATTTCCTGCCAAAGGTGTGAACTCAATATTGGGCACACTACCTGGGTGTCCGATGTGATTAAATAACTGGTAATGGTTGCCACATGGGTGCGACCTGTAGCTCAGCACCACCATTCCTCAATGGTCGCATGCCATGTTATAAAAGTGTAGGGCCGTGCCTCTGAAAACAGAGCGAGTCGTGCAACGATGAGATAGTATAGGGAGACCAGCGTGTGTACACCGCTATGAAAACTCGATGAACGCCACTGAGGGGAACATTGGTAAATGTTAGATGAAGCCTTAAAGGTCAAGAATGTGGACCAGTTGGCAGAACAGCACTGGGCTCTTTCAAGGTAATCCTCACTACGGTAACTTATCACTTGGTCAGTGCAACTATAGACTAGTCATCAAGTCAACACGGGAAACAGAACACAGACATACAGCAATGATACAAAACACAGACTAGAGGCCGACCGAAAGTGATTTTCTGATTTCGGCCGAAGCCGAAAATAGGCCGAAAGTTTAAAATGACTTTCGCCCGAAACCGAAAAAAGGCCGAACGTTTAAAAATGACTTTCGGCCGAAACCGAAAAAAGGCCGAAAGTTAAAAATGAATTTCGGCCGAAACCGAAGCCGAAACCGGAAATGAAATGTTAAGATATTTTGAAAGTCGTTCCCGCATACATTCTTCATACATCGAAAATGAAATGGGAAAGTATAAATATTTACATTCTTTTTATAAAAAATGAGATAATCGTGAATATTAATAAATAAACATCTAATATAGGGATCTCAAACTCGCGACCCGCGAGCCATTTGTGACCCGCAAGACGATATTCTGCGGCCCGCTACATGACAGAAAAGTTTAGTATTAATGCGTCGGCCCGTTTCCCCCATTCTCTTATCTATAACGTGACTCTCCGCGACGGTTTCAGTCGAATCTCACCGACTAGTCTAATTCTGTTTATTTTTTAAAATGTTTCTATGTATTTTTGTATCAACAGTAAGTAGGAGGATGAAAGTGAATCCTAGTTCTTGAGAACCCTGAATGATTTTATTGTTATTTATAAAGGTTGAGCAGATTGTAACAGTTGTAATCGCTTTGTTGTGGATTACTTGATGCGGCCCACTCTCACTCAGACACTACCTCCTGCGCCCCCCCCCCCTGATGATTTGAGTTTGAGACCCTTGATCTAATGAATATTTTGGATTTTACCATTTTAATATAAAAGTAATCTAAATACTCAGACACTACCTCCTGCGCCCCCCCCCCCCCTGATGATTTGAGTTTGAGACCCTTGATCTAATGAATATTTTGGATTTTACCATTTTAATATAAAAGTAATCTAAATTGCTTTACAATTTTTTTTAAATTAGTATGGTAGGAGAATATTTGGCAAAAATTGGGGTTTGGGGGGGGGGGAATTAATGCAAAATATATTTTTTTTTAAAACTGGGTCTCTAAAAATTTTTGTTCTAAAAGATCGCTTAATTTTTTTTTAAAGATCGTTTATTTGGTTGTTATTGATCGGTTAGTTTGTTCTTAAAGATTGGTGAGTTTGTTCATAAAAATCGCTTAGTTTGTTCTAAAATATCGCAAAGTTTAATCTTAAAGATCGCTTAATTTGTTCTTAAAGATCGCTTCGTTTGTTGTTAAAGATCGTTTAGTTTGTTCTTAAAGATCGCTTAGTTTGTTGTCAAAGATCGTTTAGTTTGTTGTTAAAGATCGTTTAGTTTGTTGTTGAAGATCGTTTAGTTTGTTGTTAAAGATCGTTTAGTTTGTTGTTAACAATCGTTTAATTTGTTGTTAAAGATCGCTTAGTTTATTGTTAAAGATCGTTTAGTTTGTTCTTAAAGATCGCTAAGTTTGTTGTTAAAGATCATCCAGTTTTTGTTAATGATCGCATTATTTTTTCTTAAATATCGGTTAGTTTGTTCATAAAGATCGCCTGGTTTGTTGTTAAAGATCGTTTAGTTTGTTCTTAAAGATCGCTAAGTTTGTTTTTAAAGATCGTCCAGTTTTTGTTAATGATCGCTTTATTTGTTCTTAAAGATCGTTTACTTTGTTCATAAAGATCGCTAAGTTTGTTGTTAAAGATCGCTTAGTTTGTTGTTAAAGATCGCTTAGTTTTTTTCATAAATGTCGCTTAGTTTGTTCTTAAAGATCTTTTAGTTTTTTCCTAAGGAACATTTTGTTTTCTGTTAAAGATCGCTTAGTTTATTCTTATAAATCATTTAGTTTACTATTAAAGATCATTTGTTTTGTTCTTAAAGATCATTTAGTTCGGTCTAAAAAATCCTTTAGCTTGTTCTTTAAGATCGTTTAGTTTGTTATTAAAGATCGCTTAGATAGTGCTTAAAGATCGCATTTAGTTTGTTGTTAAATATCGCTTTTGCTCAGTTTTAATTGACCGAAAACCTGACTCACTTTCGGCCGGATGGCCGAAAGTCTAAGTCAATTTCGACCGAAACCGAAGAAAAACCGAAAGTTAACTTTTCTCTTTCGGCCGAAACCGAAATTAAGCCGAAAGTTAACTTTTCAGTTTCAGCCGAAACAGAAACTTGGCCGAAAGTGATAAAATGGCCACTTTCGGCGCCGAAACCGAAGCCGAAATTCGGTCGGTCTCTAACACAGACACACTCAAATTGGCACAAAACACAGACACACAACAACGAGAGAGAACACAGACATCACGAGAGAGAACGGACATCACGTAAGAGATAGAGGACTGATAGCTGTGTATATATATATATATATATATATATAGCAACCGAATAGAGGATATACATGTTTATTTCAGAGATTGACTAAACCTTACAATGATGGCTGTTTATTTCAGAGATTGACTAAACCTAACAATGATGGCTGTTTATTTCAGAGATTGACTAAATCTAACATTGATGGCTGTTTATTTCAGAGATTGACTAAACCTAACAATGATGGCTGTTTATTTCAGAGATTGACTAAATCTAACAATGATGGCTGTTTATTTCAGAGATTGACTAAATCTAACATTGATGGCTGTTTATTTCAGAGATTGACTAAACCTAACAATGATGGCTGTTTATTTCAGAGATTGACTAAATCTAACAATGATGGCTGTTTATTTCAGAGATTGACTAAACCTTACAATGATGGCTGTTTATTTCAGAGATTGACTAAATCTAACAATGATGGCTGTTTATTTCAGAGATTGACTAAACCTTACAATGATGGCTGTTTATTTCAGAGATTGACTAAACCTTACAATGATGGCTGTTTATTTCAGAGATTGACTAAACCTTACAATGATGGCTGTTTATTTCAGAGATTGACTAAATCTAACAGTGATGGCTGTTTATTTCAGAGATTGACTAAACCTTACAATGATGGCTGTTTATTTCAGAGATTGACTAAATCTAACAATGATGGCTGTTTATTTCAGAGATTGACTAAATCTAACAATGATGGCTGTTTATTTCAGAGATTGACTAAACCTTACAATGATGGCTGTTTATTTCAGAGATTGACTAAATCTAACAGTGATGGCTGTTTATTTCAGAGATTGACTAAACCTTACAATGATGGCTGTTTATTTCAGAGATTGACTAAATCTAACAATGATGGCTGTTTATTTCAGAGATTGACTAAATCTAACAATGATGGCTGTTTATTTCAGAGATTGACTAAACCTAACAATGATGGCTGTTTATTTCAGAGATTGACTAAACCTAACAATGATGGCTGTTTATTTCAGAGATTGACTAAACCTAACAATGATGGCTGTTTATTTCAGAAATTGACTAAATCTAACAATGATGGCTGTTTATTTCAGAAATTGACTAAACCTAACAATGATGGCTGTTTATTTCAGAGATTGACAAAACCTTACAATGAAGGCTGTGTTTATCACTCATTTCGTGGGAACTGGACATTATGTTGATATTAATATTGTTTGAAAGTTTACAACCAAGTGACTAGAGATGGACACGAGTCTTCTAATATAACATGACAGTTTTTCATATACACATCATCTTCTAATCACTATATCAATTATATTAATGTGAATTCTTTTAAATAAAGATTATCATGTAATCACCATATGAATTATATTAACCTTAATTATGTTACATACAGATTATTCAGTATAGGAAATTTAGCAGACTCATTTATATATAGTAAATTGTTCAGCATTTGATTTATTGACACTTCAAGGCGTGTCAGTGTGGATTGAGTGGGGAGGTTATGAATTCAGACACATGTCACATCCATGCCATTTACTGCACTGCTACAACAACGCATGCACCTCCGCCGCCAAAAGAAGTCATTTAGTGCCAACTTGTCATATGACTTCTGTAGAAATAGTCTTATTACTCTAGTTGTCTTCTAGTTTTTCTTAGAAGGAAATTTAACTAAATTTACTATAGATATCTCTAGAAAAAACAATATATATATGTGGCAAAAGTGATTGTCATCAGCTCTGAATGATGGTGACTATACCGTTGTGTACACTATTCTAGGTTAAACTAGTTCAATGACAAGACCCCTACTGTCACAACGTACTGACGTTAAACTAGTTCAATGACAAAACCACTACTGTCACAACGTACTGATGTTAAACTAGTTCAATGACAAAACCACTACTGTCACAACGTACTGACAAGGACAGAACACACTATTTATAAGCTACTCACCCTTCTGGCAATTCGTTGGGGTCGTATGGTATGGCTGCAGAGTTGGGGGATGAGTCTTGGCCTTGGGCTCCGGTGCCCCCTGTCCCTCTGTCCCTGGAAATAAGGCTGATGACTATCTGGCCCCGGACGGCATCCGTGTCCTCTGAGTTCTGGCGCTGCAGGTCAAGTCTTTGAACTGAAACACAGACATGGGGCAAACTGAGACGGCGACCACGACGGAACTGAATTAAAGTACCATTGGTAGGGGCGCCAGAACTGGGGCTGCAAGCTGAGCCGGAAGCGCCCGAGGAACAATCCACGTTGGTGGCAAAGCTGCAATTGCTGCCGTTGCCCGTGGAAATCGTGCTGATGGAGTTGCTGGAGAGCGACCTGGAGCTGTGGGTGATGTTATTGGTCAGGCTGGTCAGTGGTCGCTGGGACAGGACCTGGGTGGATGTCGGGGTCCAGGTGTGGTTGCGTCGGTAATAGTGGAGTGGGGAGTGGTGGGAGGAATGCAGCGGGGAATGGGGAAGCTGCGAGAGTCGAGATGACGCGGAGTGCAGAGGGAATGAATACGACGGCGTCAAGGGGGCGTGGGATGAGAACCTCATGGGAGTGTGAGCGTCGGTGGTGGCGTCATCCTCTACATCCGCATCGGGATCACTGGAGTCTGATCCGGTGGTGACGTCACGCGATGCCACGCTCGCAAACCTGGGCGTGTTGACGCTCTGCACGACACTGGTGGTCACGAAGGTGGCGCCCTCACCGCGAGCAGGAGGGCTTGGACAGACGGCGCCCTCACCGCGAGCAGGAGGGCTCGGACAGAGGTCGTCGTCATCATTCTCAGACGTCGATCCTGCCGTTGAGGTGGAGGCGACCCTCGAGGTGGACCCTCGCGTTGTAAAGGACAAGGACGTGGGGTTCGGGGGACCGAACAACACCAGCGGGGCCAATATGCCCAGGTGGTTGAGGTTACACGGGACGGAAGCTGCCAGGCGAAGGTTGGTTCGAATGCGCGGGGAACATGGCGGAGACTCGACCACGTATCTGTTTGAACTGCGTCCTGGCGGAGGGGACGAGATTGCTAGTTGACTCTCCAGAACCATCGTTGTTTAAACTTGTCTCAAACTCTTAAGACACATTTGGTCAGTGTGATGTTATAGCTAAGACTTACAAGTGTATCAATGTACATTATGGTGTTGTTACATTGCACTGGTTTACTGTTACTTGCACACTATTATTGGATAAAACTAAGTATTAATAGATGAACATCTAAATTATTTGGCGATAATGGAAACATGTTCAAGTTTCATAAGTCAGGTCAATCCAACAACAGATCAGCTACGATCCAACATCAGATCAGCTACAATCTAACAATAGATCAGCTATAATCCAACATCAGATCAGCTACGATCCAACAACATATTAGCAACACAATACAACAACAGATCAGCTACGATCCAACAACAGATGATAGGTCATTTCATGAGAGTCAATTAAAATCAAATCAACCGAAATGCGGACGACGTATAGCATGAAGAGGTTTCCTTTGCTCCACAAGTTCACTACACCACTGTTGACTCTTCTCTTCCACAGCCAACAGTACGTGCTCTTACTCACACAACCTGTTCATCTTTTATTTCCCTTTGACCTGAAACACCCACCATCTTGCCAGATCTATTGAGAAATTAGTACACGAAAATGCGCTTTTAAAAAGTAGACATGTCAAAACGTCATAGCTTGATTTATGCGTGATTTCATGGAGTGGTGATCTTATAAACAAGGGTTGTTACATGAGTCTGACTGCTTGGGTTATAATGTGGGGGTCTGTAATGATGGTCTGTAATGAGTGGGTCTGTAATGAGTGGGTCTGTAATGAGAGGGTGTATAATGAGTAGGTCTATAATGAGTGGGTCTGTAATAAGTGGGTCTGTCATGAGTGGGTCTATAATGAGTTGGTCTATAATGAGTGAGTCTATAATGACTTGGTCTATATGACTTGGTCTATAATGAGTGGGTCTATAATGATTTTGTCTAAAATGAGTGGGCCTATAATGAGAGGGTTTATAATGAGTGGGCCTATAAGGAGTTGGTCCATAATGAGAGATGGAAAATGCACGCGCTAGACCCGACTAATGAAACTGAAAGGTTGATAACTTTAACAACAAAATAAACATTTTCCTTATACACAAATCGGAGGGGGGAAAAAGGTTAGGAGGGGGGAATGACGACGGGATGGAAAAGAGAGAGGTGGTGAAGATAGGAGATGAAGAGAGGTGGTGAAGAGAGGTGGTAAAGAGAGGTGGTAAAGAGAGGTGGTAAAGAGAGGTGGTGAAGAGAGGTGGTGAAGAGAAAAGGTAAAGAGAAAATAGAGATGGGGAATAGAGATGGTGAAGCTAGATGGTGAACAGAGATGGTAAAATTAGAAGGTGAATAGAGAAGTTAAAGAGAGGTTGTGAAAAGTGAAGGTGAAAAGAGATGGTAAAGAGAGATGGTGAATAGAGAAAGCTAGTACACATAGTGAAAAGAGACGATGGCGAAAGAGAGATGGTGATGAGAGAAGGGGAAATAGAGAAGGGTTGGGGGGGGGGAGGAAGGAAGTGGTACTCTCAGATGTCTTACATATATAGACACTGTTTGTACCGCCGGGGCTAGTGTGGTGTTCTACTTTCTAATAACAACGGTTGAAATATAACATAACTTAACAACTGAATCGCAGCAACTTCTAACAGACATTAATTTCCCCTCAACTAAAATATAATATATATATATATATATATATNGCTCACATGGTTTTATAACGGACTTGACCACACGTTATCTTTATTCCGCTAAGGAAACCAACACTACCTGCGCCCTGTCTACAAACATGAGGATGTTCTACTTTTAGCACAGTGTCTACGGGTCATATAAACACAAGTGGTCCAGTCTTGCGGTGATGGACATTCCATTAAAACTATGATTTAATACCAGTTTTAAATGAAACTCCCAGTGTTCACAAATATGTCAATCTTCACATTATGACAGCAATCTATCAATCTTCACATTATGAGTGGTTGGATCAACACAATCCTTTCGTTCAGAAAACACGTTACGATTCCAATAACACCATTATAACAATCCAGGAAATAAAGGGGAAAATAAACACACACGTTAAAAAGTCTGAGGATCTGGTCGGACGTCTACCTAGAGGGTGGCTAGGAGTTGTACGGCTAGTCCTCGCGCTGCCCTCGTGCGTTCATTGATAAAAGGGGAGACAATGCCTGCCTCTTGTGTGAGTAATCTACGCCATCCAACCTTACAGAGCACCGGTGAGGTAACACAACCGACTCTGAAACGGGCCTGCGTGGCCCTAATCGACTACACGAGGAAATCGACCAGGGTATTGAAACGGCCACTAAAAGGTATCGATACAAATCCAATACCACAATAAATACACTTTAAAAGAGAATTGTTGCTAAAATTTAATAGTATATCTCGCAGGCGCTGACGATATCCACTTAAGTAAATACAGAGTAAAGATGTCAACTGAAGGCAAATGGCGATTCTTTCATTTCAACTTGCCATGAAACATTTTAAATGTGCAGCAAATGTTTTCTAAAACTCATGTCGGCAGTTTTACGCCGGAATAAAGGAAGAAAAAGAAGTTATTTTTTAAGGGGGG
>CAXITT010000018.1:1402894-1413248 GCA_964033795.1 Lymnaea stagnalis
GAATACCTTAGGCATGTGACGGGCCTACAAACGAATACCTTAGGCATGTGACGGGCCTACAAATGAATACCTTAGGCATGTGACGGGCCTACAAATGAATACCTTAGGCATGTGACGGGCCTACAAATGAATACCTTAGGCATGTGACGCGCCTACAAATGAATACCGTAGGCATGTGACGGGCCAAAAATGAATTCATATTCGATACCTTAGGCATGAGACGGGCCTTCAAATGAATTCATGTTCGATACCTTAGGCATGTGACGGGCCTACAAATGAATTCATGTTTGATACCTTAGGCATGTGACGGGCCTACAAATGAATTCATGTTCGATACCTTAGCCATGTGACGGGCCTACAAATGAATTCATGTTCGATACCTCAGGCATGTGACGGGCCTACAAATGAATTCATGTTTGATACCTTAGGCATGTGACGGGCCTACAAATGAATTCATGTTTGATACCTTAGGCATGTGACGGCCTACAAATGAATTCATGTTTGATACCTTATGCATGTGACGGGCCTACAAATGAATTCATGTTCGATACCTTAGGCATGTGACGGGCCTACAAATGAATTCATGTTTGATACCTCAGGCATATGACGGGCCTACAAATGAATTCATGTTTGATACCTCAGGCATGTGACGGGCCTACAAATGAATTCATGTTTGATACCTTAGGCATGTGACGGGCCTACAAATGAATTCATGTTTGATACCTCAGGCATGTGACGGGCCTACAAATGAATTAATGTGTCATACCTCATGCACGAGACGGGCCTACAAATGAATTCATGTTTGATACCTTAGGCATGTGACGGGCCTACAAATGAATTCATGTTTGATACCTCAGGCATGTGACGGGCCTACAAATGAATTCATGTTTGATACCTCAGGCATGTGACGGGCCTACAAATGAATTCCTGTTCGATACCTTAGGCATGTGACGGGCCTACAAATGAATTCATGTTCGATACCTAAGGTATGTGACGGGCCTAAAATGAATTCATGTTCGATACCTTAGGCATGTGACGGGCCTACAAATGAATTCATGTTCGATACCTTAGGCATGTGACGGGCCTACAAATGAATTCATGTTCGATACCTTAGGCATGTGACGGGCCTACAAATGAATTCATGTTCGATACCTTAGGCATGTGACGGGCCTACAAATGAATTCATGTTCGATACCTTAGGCATGTGACGGGCCTAAAAATGAATTCATGTTTGATACCTTAGGCATGTGACGGGACAGAAAATGTATCATGCTGGGCCACATGCGGCCCGCGGGTTGGCCACCACTGCTTTTTAGGAAGGAGTCGGTGGTGGTTGTTAATATTTGCAGTCAGTTTTAGTGGAGGAGACTTGTTAAGGTAGAATTATTTTTAATCAGCAACAATAATGAATTGAAGGAGATGCGGCATGTGAGAGAACTGTCCATTTTTATGATGACTATAGAGTTTGAAATTATACTTTAAAAAACTCCCCTTCCCCTCATGTTCTTGTTTTGATCTAGGAGCACAAAATCTGGGGGCTAGGGTGTGTCCTATTCCGATAAGATTCCAGGAATGGACAAGATGGCATCTGTGGGTTTTTTTTTAACAAAAACAAACTTTCCGATGAGATGTCCGTTAAACGGTGAGGCTTTAAATTAAAACTATCCCATAAAGATGATGTTTGACCTCTTTGACAGACACGAATGACAGTGACGTGGGAGAGCCACAAAGACGGCGGCCAAGCTAAGGCTGGCACTCAATCACCAATGGTCTAGAAACAATGAATCCTGACGACTATTTGACGTCACACAGGCTCCTGTTGTTTAAACAACTGCAACAATCTGTCAGGATAAAATGCGATTTCTGACTCAGCACTGTCAACTGTCACATAGGAGTTGAACACCGTGTCACGAGTCACTAGACAGTCGCATTAAAGACTCAACACTGCCAACTGCATATTACATGATGAACAGGCTTTTAACATATTTAAGAAGCTTGAAGAGGCTTGTTATATAATGAAGAAGCTTGATACATAATGAAGAGGCGTGCTATATAATGAACATACTTGTTACATAATGAAGATGTTTGTTACATAATAAACAGACTTGTTACGTAATGAACATACTTGTTACATAATGAATAGGCTTGTTACATAATGAAGAGGCGTGCTATATAATGAATAGGATTGTTACATAATGAAGAGGTGTGTTACATAATTAATAGGCATGTTACATAATTAATAGGCATGTTACATAATGAAGAGGCGTGTTACATAAAGAAGAGGCGTATTACATATGAATAGGCTTGATACATAATGAAGAGGCTTGTTACATGATGAAGAGGCGTATTACATAATGAAGAGGCTTCTTACATAATAAAGAGGTTTGTTACATAATGAACAGACTTGTTAAATAATGAAAATGCGTTTTACATACTTCAAGTTCATAAATGTATTGAAATGTATGTATCTATTCTGTATTTAGTTTTATTCTTTATTAATTTTTGGGAAGGGGTGAGTGAGCTTTAAGAATAAAGAGAAACATTTCCTGAGAGTTTTCTAAAACAGGTAGTAGACATTTGCTAACTGGGGAACAGAATCTCCTTGGATAGACCCCAGCGCTTCACATCAACTCGACTGAACACAATGATCGCGTGACGCCGTCAACTGCCGGTGAAAGTCGGTGTCAACTATTGGTGTTAGTCATGGGAGAATATAATCCCTTGAAAAAAAAAAAACGTGCACTCGGTGAGTCATGGGTATGTCCTTAGCGATCTCAAGATTGATCATCCACATATCAATCCACTCATCCACGTTTCATCCGATTCAGCCGCCTAAATGTATGGCCACTAAACATGTATCGACTTCTTTAGTATGGTATACATGTACAGACAGACACCAGGTGAACATTTGAAAGTGAACCGTTTAATGAAACAGGCTGCTGTTGGACGCCGTCTAACTGTGCCTGGGTGCGTAGAGTGGAGGCAATGAGACGATGGTGACCTGCTGGCTAGCTATGGATGCCCGATTTCTGTTTTCTTAACACAATGCTTGACGGTCAATTACAGCTTAGTGGAGATTCCACAGTTTCATTATCTCCCATAGGAGGAGGGTTGGGCTGTATTGTAAAGAAATCAATTTCATGTCGCATACACCGTCCACGTGTTACAGGAGCAGTCGGGGACATTGTGGCGTGAGTGGACACAGAGGGGGATATTGTGGCATGGGTGAACACAGTTGGGGACACTGTGGCGTGAGTGAACACAGTGGGGGACATTACAGCGTGAGTGGACACAGTTGGGGACATTGTGGCGTGGGTGAACACAGTTGGGGACATTACAGCGTGAGTGGACACAGTTGGGGACATTGTGGCGTGAGTGGACACAGTTGGGGACATTACAGCGTGAGTGAACACAGTTGGGGAATTGTAGCGTGAGTGAACACACTTGGGGACATTGTCACGTGAGTGAACACACTTGGGGACTGTTACAGAGAGCTTGTTTACACAATATTTCTCGTACGTGCCCTCTGATTGACCCCGCATGAGACGCTGTGTTCACAAAGGGGTGTGGCTTAGGTCTTTGATGTATTTCTTGTTTACACCGCCAGCCACTGAAAATAATTAATCTGTTCCAAATAGTATTTGGTAGAATGATTGGGATTTTTCTCGAAATGTCTCGAAGGCAGGGCTTGGGCGTCGGTAGACCCACCTATATAAGGGATTGACAGGCACGGACGACGGAGGGAGATTTCCGATAGATTTTCTTAACATTACGAGGCGTGTTTTATTCTTTGTGTATTTGTGTGCTCCTACTTATATGTGTTTATTTCGCATTATTTATTGGCATCATTATTTCTAATTGTATTAACTGTGTACCGGTACGACATCTGCCATACTGTAAGTTGAAGATTGTAATTTTATTTTATTTTATTTTGTAATTATCTTAAGACTTAATAAATCTTAATTAATTGTAACTAGAAACTGTTTAGGGTCGTATCTTTAATATTGTTGATTATATGGTATCGTCCTTTGTTAGGCACTGTTTACAACGAGCCAATTAAAATTAAAATAGGAGATTAATTTCTCCCAATACAAGTCAGTGCGTAACAGGGACATTGTTGAGTGAATGAACACAGAGGGGGATATTGTGGCGTGGGTGAACACAGTTGGGGACATTGTGGCGTGAGTAAACACAGTGGGGGACATTGTGGCGTGGGTGAACACAGTTGGGGACATTACAGCCTGAGTAAACACAGATGGGGACATTTAGGCGACAGTGAACCCACTTGGGGACATTACAGCGTGAGTGAACACAGTTGGGGACATTTAGGCGACAGTGAACACACTTGGAGAATAACAGCGTGAGTGGAAACAGTTGGGGACATTGTGGCGTGAGTGGACACAGTTGGGGATTTTGTCGTGAGTGAACACAGTTGGGGATTGTGGCGTGAGTGAACGCAGTTGGGGAACTTGTGGCGTGAGTGGACACAGTTGGGGACATTGTGGCGTGAGTGGACACAGTTTGGGACATTACAGAGTGAGTGGACACAGTTGGGTACATGGTGGCGTGAGTGAACAAAACATTATAGAAAGTTATTATGTGAGAGCGTTGTTTTGTTAAAATTGAAATAAAAGCTAATGAGTGCTAGGGATTATATTTACCTAGACATTTTACTGAACATAACAACCCTCATTTGTAGGGTTAACAACCCTCATTGTGTGTTAACACCCCTCATTTGAGTGTTAACAGCCCTCAATTGTGTTAACCCTCATTTGAGGGTCAACAACTCTTACCCTTATTGGTGTGTTAACAGCCCTAATTTGAGTTTTAAGAGCGCTCGTTTTTGTTTTAACAACAATCAATGTGTTTTTGTTTTAATTTTAAGTTCATGTCAGTTGATAAAGCGGGAACTTGAGATAGTCCAAGCAGACACGACCTACAGCTTTCTGCAATAATACTGGATAATGATGTTATATCATTACTAATTCGAAACGAACCCTTGTTACAAGTTGTTAGAAACATTTGCTTGTAAATATTTCGTGCGGGTTCGAAACTAGAATTAGCGACCTGAAGAAAGCAAAACTCATAGTGTTATTGTATTTCTACAGGCGGTTATACCCGACTTGAGCTTCACACGCAAATTATTAGCTAGTTGTCCATTACTAGGGATAAGTCCTGTAAAATGAAGCCACTAGTAGCAAGTGATAAACATCTGAGCTAACCTTAACATTATATTGTATTCAAATAATAATAATTAAACAATTATACAAATCACATCTTTTAAAGTTTAATTCAGTTTTTAATGTATAATTTTAATATTTTTTTGCTTAATTATCCTGGGCCGGAAACCGGAATACACTATTCCCGGGATATGCAAAAGGTCGGGAAAAGAGAAAGCCTACTTTAAAAATGTACAAAGGGCAAGTGACACAAAGTGCGAAGGCGGGAGAGGGGCAAGGACACTGGGCATAATAATTTGATGTTAACGGAGGAAGGAAAGCTGTGACAGTTCTCATGGCAACTCTCACTCCCATGATTCCCAACTCCACTGTTAAACCAACAAATTGTTACAAACGATGGTACGTGAAGGACTAGTTCCTCAAGTCAGAGAAGAAAACGCCACTAGTGAACTGGAACAATGATGTCCTCAACAATGAGGGGGGGAGGGGGGGGGGAGTTAACAGTTTTACAAATCAAATAGTAAAATGAACTGTGAACAGGAAGAAAAGGATTGTTAACAGATTTACTAGTGCAATAGAACAATGAATTATGAAAAGGGAGAAATTAGTGTGTTAACAGTTTTACTCGTCTAATAGAACAATGAACTATGAAACGGAAAAAAACACTCCTACCTTATTATATTCTTATTTAATACGTAGCTCATGGAGTTAATAGCAATAGTAGGGCGCTGTTAATGGCTACTTCTAATACCAATGTGAGGACCTCTACCTGAATACCCTCTAATACAGCGGTTCTCAACATGTGTGTCGCGATCCCTTTGGGGATCGAACGACCCTTACACATAGGTCGCCTAAGACCATCGGAAAAGACATATTTGAGGAACTGTATTAAAGGTTCGCGGCATTAGGAAGGTGAGAGAACCACTGATCTAATACCAATGTGAGGACGTTTACCTCAAAACGATCTGATTACGATATCAGGAATTAGCTTCAGGTCCTAGACTGCATTCCATGACAGAGTTTTATTTAAATCCCTAAGGGGGCATAGTGGTTACAGCAAGGAGGTATCGTGGTTAAATCAAGAAGGTATCGTGGTTAAATCAAGGAGGTATCGTGGTTACACAAAGGAGGCATCGTGGTTACACCAAGGAGGTATCGTGGTTACACCAAGGAGGTATCGTGGTTAAATCAAGGAGGTATCGTGGTTACAACAAGGAGGTATCGTGGTTAAATCAAGGAGGTATCGTGGTTAAATCAAGGAGGCATCGTGGTTACACCAAGGAAGTATCGTGGTTACACCAAGGAGGTATCGTGGTTAAATCAAGGAGGCATCGTGGTTAAATCAAGGAGGTATCGTGGTTACACCAAGGAGGTATCGTGGTTACACCAAGGAGGTATCGTGGTTACACCAAGGAGATATCGTGGTTACACCAAGGAGGTATCGTGGTTAAATCAAGGAGGTATCGTGGTTACAACAAGGAGGTATCGTGGTTAAATCAAGGAGGTATCGTGGTTACACCAAGGAGGCATCGTGGTTACACCAAAGAGGTATCGTGGTTAAATCAAGGAGGTATCGTGGTTAAATCAAGGAGGTATCGTGGTTAAATCAAGGAGGTATCGTGGTTAAATCAAGGAGGTATCGTGGTTACACCAAGGAGGTATCGTGGTTACACTAAGGAGGTATCGTGGTTAAATCAAGGATGTATCGTGGTTAAATCAATGAGGTATCGTGGTTAAATCAAGGAGGTATATCGTGGTTAAACCAAGGAAGTATCGTGGTTAAATCAAGGAGGTATATCGTGGTTAAACCAAGGAAGTATCGTGGTTAAATCAAGGAGGTATATCGTGGTTAAACCAAGGAAGTATCGTGGTTAAATCAAGGAGGTATATCGTGGTTAAACCAAGGAAGTATCGTGGTTAAATCAAGGAGGTATATCGTGGTTAAACCAAGGAAGTATCGTGGTTAAATCAAGGAGGTATATCGTGGTTAAACCAAGGTAGTATCGTGGTTAAACCAAGGAAGTATCGTGTTTAAAAAGTATTTCTCATTAAAGTTACAGATAAGTCCAGACTAATCCCCACACTGGTATTTTCTCTGGCCCTGATCATTTGACTATCTGCGCCAACACCATAAAACAGTTTACCAGACAGCCGTGACAATGGTAGACTTAGGTCTGACCTACATTCCAAGTGCCGTGGAAATGAAACCATCCTATTTTCGAGAGTCATAAATTGGTGCTGCGTGGAGCATGGGCCCTGCAGTTCTACTGGCTTGGAGGGGACGTTTAGTTGACTTACTGACAGCACAAAAGGACTCAAGAGAGAAGCTCTAGCACCCATTGCAAATACACAGTCTAGCAACATAGTATCACCCATAGTATCACCCATAGTATAATTTATGACGAAATAAACATACATCTGAAAACGGAATCTCAACAACATATCGTAACTTTCGCTTAGTACATGCACTTTCGTTATATACGCCTTGCAGCTAAGCGATCAACAATAAGGCAAAGTTGACTACTTACCCCTCATAAAAACAGTCTACTTACCCCTCATACAAACAAATCGTCCTACTTTCCCTCATACAAACAAACAATCTACTTTCCCTCATACAAAAAAATGTCTACTTTCCTTCATATAAACAAACTGTTTACCCTCAGACAAACAGTCTACTCTCATACAAAAGCAAATTGTAATACATGAATAATACATGTAAACAGCACTTCCACAAAAAAACACACTGCCTTTCCATATTTCAAACATTAAAAATAAGTCTCCGCATCTCTCCACATCTGTGACCTAATATGTTGGTTAACCTCAGCCACATAAGTCTCCGCATCTCTCCACATCTGTGACCTAATATGTTGGTTAACATCAGCCACATAAGTCTCCGCATCTCTCCACATCTGTGACCTAATATGTTGGTTAACCTCAGCCACATAAGTCTTCGCATCTCTCCACATCTGTGACCTAATATGTTGGTTTACATCAGCCACATAAGTCTCCGCATCTCTCCACATCTGTGACCTAATATGTTGGTTAACATCAGCCACATAAGTCTCCGCATCTCTCCACATCTGTGACCTAATATGTTGGTTAACATCAGCCACATAAGTCTCCGCATCTCTCCACATCTGTGACCTAATATGTTGGTTAACATCAGCCACACCTCCTCAAATACTGTGAGGCTGACAGATGTGGTGCCGCACAGCTTTAATTGAATGCGTGCCGGTTCAAGGTTCAGTTTGGGCCGCCTCTGGGAACCCTCCCGATGTCAGGGCAGATCAATAAGTAGGTCAAAACCAGCGACCAGCAGGCTAGACTGACGGTTGGCAGTCTCAGTACGCCGAGATCTGGGTTGACATCGGAGACGTTTGATGCAAGGACTGACTCCACAGCTCCGTACAGAGACTTAATGTCTAACACTAAGAATGTGGCAGTCGTATGGAATAGTTACCAATGTAGGTTAGTGCGAAGCCATCAAGTACAAACGTCAGCTTCCGTTTAAATCAGGGGTCTCAAACTCGCAGCCCGCGGGCTATTTGCGGCCCGCAAGACGATATTTTGCGGCCCGCCAATTGTCAGGAAATTTAAGTGTTAATGCGGCCCGCTACATGACAGAACAGTTTAGTGTTAATGCGGCCCGCACGTTTTCCCCATTCTCACATCTATAATGTGACCTTCCGTGACGGTTTCAGTCGAATCTCAACGATTAGTCTTGTTCTGAGTTTTGTTATGCTTGTATAGGTTTAGACGTTGATTTTATGGTAAAAACCCGTTTTAAAATGGGACTAAACGTTTTATTGTATAGCATTTTAGGAGACCATCATGGCGGCCAAAGCGCGGGTGAGAGAAAACACGACTCATCGAATATTGTATGTACATATATCAAAAGTTTAAAGAGTCAGTTAGTGGTTCATGCAAAACCATAATTGTTTAAATTGTAGCAATCGGACACAGTAACAAAGAAACCCTATTAAAATTGCCGCTAGTGTTAAGTGGCCAGTGAGGGAAATTCCGAGCCTGTCAGCTTGGTCACTTTCAAAATTAGGGTAGTCAAAAAGGCCTTTTCCACGATGTAAAAAAAATTCAATCTCCCTACAATAGCATCTTCCTTCGCATCAATAATTCATAAATATTGTCTGCTCCTGCCTTCTGTTTGAACACGTTTTAGTTTTAAAATCGCCAGTGGGAATCGACATATTTTGATTTTATTCTTTTTCGTCTGACAAGAAACTCATTATTTGTATAGCATTTCTTAGCTGAATAGTGAATAGCGGTACTTCAGATCACCGGGATTTCTATTATCTTACTAAGGATATAATGCCGTTAACAATGATACGCAATGTGACGGCCTAGTTCTTGGGAACCTTTAATATAATTTATTTGTCATTATTAAAGGTTGATCAGATTGTAACAGTTGTACTTTATTAATTTATTGAATTTGTAATCGGTTTTTTTTTTTGGTTTTTTTTTTGCGGAATACTTGCTGCGGCCAAGTCTCACCCAGACGCTGCCTCCTGCGGCCCCGGACAATTTGAGTTCAGACCACTGGTTTAAATCCATCATGCACGGAGTTTGATACAACATAGAAATCACGGAACATAAACTCATGGGAATCGGAGGGTCCAGAGCGAGGGGTATATGTCATCACCCTGGACAGGGGATACGTGTCATTAACAAGGGTAGGGGATATGTGTCATCAGTAAGAGCAGTGGATATGTGTCATGCGCGGGAGCAGAAGAACATAAGGGTGCCCCTTGAAATGGTTGTATTTATACAACAAATCATTTATTGTTAAAAGTTGCTAAAAACTAATGTTAATAATTTGTATTTAAGATTTGAGTTTACTAGATTGAATTAAATGTTAAAAAACAGACCCAAATAGGGCCCCGTATGCCGTACTGACGGTTGCCATCGCAAAAAGTCGCAATTTGATTGAAGGAACGGGTTCCTTTTTCAAACATCTGGCGGGCCGCAACACGCGGCCACGGGCCGAACACCCTTGCTTTAAGATGACCCAATTATAGGACAACCGATTTGGGTCCATTATTTATGATGGTCTAATTACTGGACCCCAGATGTATGCCGATCACATTTTTGTGATATAAGCGGGCCAAAATAAAATGGGGGGGGGGGGGGGGGGCAATTAAAAAAAAAAAAAAAAAAAA
>CAXITT010000018.1:1413503-1431115 GCA_964033795.1 Lymnaea stagnalis
GGGGGGGGGGGGGGGCGGGGTGGGGGGGGGGGGGGGGGAGGTTGCGCTGTGTTCATTATAAGGTCATCAGATAGGAGAAACCAGATGTGGGGTGACCTTTATTGGGGACAAAGGCCAAATAACATAGAGTAACTGGAACAGCAAATGATGTCTACGGAGAGCTGTGTAGGGGTGTGATGATAAATTCATTCATGACATCAACCAATGGCTCCATTAGCTCTGTAGGATCACGCAAATCTGTTGAATCATGTCAAAAAGTCTTTCACTGGTGGATAGACACCGATGGCGCCATCAAGTGACACAGTGAGGCTTACAGGACACTACACAGTTTGAGATGATGAACACATTGCCATCAAGTGACAGAGTGAGGACAACGGGACACTACACAGTTTGAGATGATGAACACATAGCCATCAAGTGACATAGTGAGGACAACAGGACACTACACAGATTGAGGTGATGAACACATTGCCATCAAGTGACAGAGTGAGGACAACAGGACACTACACAGATTGAGATGATGAACACATTGCCATCATGTGACAGAGTGAGGACAACAGGACACTACACAGATTGAGGTGATGAACACATTGCCATCAAGTGACAGAGTGAGGACAACAGGACACTACACAGATTGAGATGATGAACACATTGACATCAAGTGACAGAGTGGGGACAACAGGACACTTCACAGATTGAGATGATGCACTCATATTCACATTAAGAGATCTCATTTCTTGATATCATAAAGCGCTCGTTCTTTTCCTCGTTCATCTAATCTGACATAAATGATGTCTCGCACTTGGTCTAGCAACATTATCCTTTCTCTGACATAAATGATGTCTCGCACTTGGTCTAGCAACATTATCCTTTCTCTGACATAAATGATGTCTCGCACTTGGTCTAGCAACATTATCCTTTCTCTGACATAAATGATGTCTCGCACTTGGTCTAGCAACATTATCCTTTCTCTGACATAAATGATGTCTCGCACTTGGTCTAGCAACATTATCCTTTCTCTGACATAAATGATGTCTGGCACTTGGTCTAGCAACACTATCCTTTCTCTGACATAAATGATGTCTCGCACTTGGTCTAGCAACATTATCCTTTCTCTGACATAAATGATGTCTGGCACTTGGTCTAGCAACATTATCCTTTCTCTGACATAAATGATGTCTCGCACTTGGTCTAGCAACATTATCCTTTCTCTGACATAAATGATGTCTCGCACTTGGTCTAGCAACATTATCCTTTCTCTGACATAAATGATGTCTGGCACTTGGTCTAGCAACATTATCCTTTCTCCCAATAGTGATCTCAGATGTTATTCTTTTAAATTCACCTCGTTATAATATGTTATCGCCGCAGTATGGATGTATATATAAGGCAATACTTCAGCGGAATCGGACCAAATCGGAACATATCGTAAAGTAGCAGAGGTTAGGTTGGGGTGAATCCAATGTTTTCAAGAAGAGCTTATTTTATTTATCCAGGGATTTGTGGTCTTTCCTTTTTTGTGATGGAGGAATGTTGCCGTGGTTTGCTGTTATGCAATCTTCAAAGACACCTTACTTAGTGTTTGGATGTCGAATTGAATACGCCTTAAACTAAACCGGGTCAAATTGCTTCTATTTAAAGCAGTATGTCATCTTTAGCTAACAATGCAAGTCAAGATAAACTCTCACGACCTACGTCACACGGGGGCGAGGTCTTCTGGCAGTCAATCCGGTAGAAGCCATTCGGAGCACACATTTCCAACGTGACAGTGTGGGAAAGTCACTGCGTTCAGTGGTGAGACTGCCGTGCCACACACAGAACGTGGCTCCAGTAGACTGTAAACAGGAAGGACACCGCGCCAGGCAAGTGTGGGACAAAATCTGAGCCCGACATCGGGTCAGTGGTACTCACCGGGCCGCAACTACAGGACGACAGGGATCGCCAACCTCATGTGTTAGAGACTCCACGATCAACAGACATTAGATAAGACGATCCCTTAAATACGCTCATTCACGGTCCGTTTATTCGTGGTATGCTGGTAACACATTTCCAACATATGTGTTATAAAGTGGTTAGCAAATCATTGTGTCGCCTACCGCCCAACCCCCACCCCAGATTTTTCATATTGTAATAGCTTACATAGATGGGTTATTTTTTATTTTATGAGCCAGCCTTTCCCAACCTTTTCCATACTCTGCACCCCCTTGGAATGGTTTGATTAGTCTCCACTCTGCACCCCATAGCCATAGGAATTATGTTATTATTCCCCACCACTATAAGAAAAACTCATTTTAAAATTGGAAAATAATGGGAGTTACAAATGTATTTAATTGAATATATATTTTATTTTTTTTTAAACTTTAGTACTTAGAAAATAAACTTGTGATTTGTATCATAAAGGAAAATGTTCATGAAGAAATTATTTTTAAAATATATCCATTTTATCATAACTTAAAGCTTGTGTCAGCTCTGTTCTTATAATCCTTATTTTTCCGCACCCCATGGATTCCCACCTCTGAGGGTGCTAGACGCTGACATTGGGAAACCCCTCCTTTAACTTGATCATCTTTTAAAAACACAAATGTCACTGAAGTCTTTTGGGTGTTTAAAACATGCAACCTTGGAAACCGTACACTGCAGTTGGCCGCCTTGACTAGTTCTACATGATACACTGCAGTTGGCCACCTTGACTAGTTCTACATGATTACACTGCAGTTGGCCACCTTGACTAGTTCTACATGATACACTGCAGTTGGCCACCTTGACTAGTTCTACATGATACACTGCAGTTGGCCACCTTGACTAGTTCTACATGATACACTGCAGTTGGCCATCTTGACTAGTTCTACATGATACAATGCAGTTGGCCATCTTGACTAGTTCTACATGATACACTGCAGTTGGCCACCTTGACTAGTTCTACATGATACACTGCAGTTGGCCACCTTGACTAGTTCTACATGATTACACTGCAGTTGGCCACCTTGACTAGTTCTACATGATACACTGCAGTTGGCCACCTTGACTAGTTCTACATGATACACTGCAGTTGGCCACCTTGACTAGTTCTACATGATACACTGCAATGGTCGTGACACCAACGGCCATCTGGATACGTTACGGAAATAAATAAAAGCAAGCCAAAGGATAAGGATGTTTTGCTATGAGAGACCGCTCAATAAACCATTATTGTGTCAAAAATGTACAAACGGGATCTCAAACACACAAGAGACACTAAAAAATAACTACAGTAAAATAGGTACAGCTTCATTATTGATTTAAAACTTAAATGAAACAGCAAAAGTTTATACATGCTGCTGACCAAAGGGAATAGAGATGTCCACTTAACTGAACAGGGTGGTTACAAATGTTGGCGTGGACGTTGAGCCAATACTTAAAACGGACAGTGGCAGTAAACAAACTGAGCTATTGAAGCCTCGTACTTGAAGCTAAGAAAATAAGATGGGTGACTTGATTGACACAATTATCTTGCTTGAGACAAGTTACAAATAAAAAACTTAACCAAAATGAACATTCGAATGACAGGTTGCTGTTACGGTTGCCTGTTTTGATGTTTTAGCAAGATTTAAATGTGAAAATGCAAATTTTAAGTTTGTTTTAAAGATTATGTAGGGAACACGGTATATCAACAGTTTTCACTAGCTATGCAATTACTGTTGAAAAGTTTATGTTTTTTCCTAAAAATAAACATTCTATTCTATGAAGTAAGAGAGATTGTGTGAAATCAAAATACTTTATCTATAACAAAACCCAGCATTTGTAACTTCCTGCCTCATTATTTTGAACACCAGACAACATTCAGAGCTTAAGTTATTCCATTACACATCTGCAATATAACGACCATCACAGCCTTCAAAACTGCCCTCAAGACCCATCTCTTCAAACTGTACTGTACTGAATCATTCTCACCCCCCCCCCCCCCCCCCCCCATTTTGAACACCAGACAACATTCAGAGCTTAAGTTATTCCATTACACATCTGCAATATAACGCCCATCACAGCCTTCAAAACTGCCCTCAAGACCCATCTCTTCAACTGTACTGTACTGAATCATTCTCCCCCCCCCCCCCTCCCTCTGACTGATAAACGAAGCTCAATTCTGAAGAGTGCTGTCCATAGCTAGACAGGGGTAGATAGTACTTGGGTGGCTGAGGTCCAGCATTTCACCAATTGTTTTTTTTTTAAATGTATACGTTCCTGTAATTGCCAACTTTTATGTGAGCCTGGCCCTTGGCTGGGGTACTACGCTATATAAAATCACCTAATAATAATAATATCAAATCAAATTTACAAATTTGACACCCATATCCCTGACATGAGCACATTTACTACACAGCACACACTGTATAAAATAATAACATTGAATCCCGAGCACAACACCTCATTATTCAGCCACACTGCTAAAGTGCCATTCCATGTACCCAAAGCTGAACAAAGCAGAAATAATTGCTCAATGCCACCAGTTAGGGGAGTTAAATCATTGCACTCACAAATAGATAAAATAGATGCCAGACACTATTATTGTACCATAATTTCTCAGGAAATTACGGGTATTAACACACAAAAAAAATAATTTTTTTTTATTAGTAGTCTATGTGGTTTGTATCAAAACCCAATAGTTCTCAGCTTAAAAAGGGTAAATTTTAGCCAAAGGGCATTCGAATAGGAATCTTGTCTCCATCATCCAAATACACACCCCTACACTCTCCACTAAGTTATTCACCTCACAATAGCTCCATACCCGCCCCGAGCCTTGTACATAGGCCTAAATATAACAGGAAATATAAAACTTGATAATAAAATAAAACATCAAGACTCAAGAAGTTTGAATAAATGCTACATCAAAAAGCCAAAATTGTTCATACTTTAAAAATTAAATAAAAATGGTAAAGTACTGACATCTTTAATTCCTTCAAAAATTGTAGATTTGTAGCACAAAGCAGTCATTTAAAAAATATTAGGTCCCAAGCCTATAATATTTAATTATCAATAGATTCAATTTGAAGTAGCCTAATTGTTTATGAATACAGATTAAGAGGCTAATTTTACAAAGTAAATTACTTGATTATTATTAGGTCTTTGACTACTCAGCTACTCCACTAACTCAGTCCACTGTCACTATTTTATAATAAATTAATAATATCAAATTTACGCAATGTTTCTTACTCTCTAGTTTAAGTCCTACTAACAAGTCACCTTCTCTGTTTTAAGCCATCATATGGTCATGAATAAGTTACTTTAAGCCAACATGTGGATCATGGTCTGCTGAGTCAGTCTGGTGGGTAGGTGGGAACTTCCACTTCTTTCTTACATACGTAATATTAAAATAAAGTAAATGGTTAGTAATGTGGTGTCCATACTTCTCTCAATCTATGTAAATGTTTATTTAAAATAAATTAAAAGATACAATTTTTACAAGAATCATTCATTATAATCAAGCCAATCATTAAAATGTAAACAAAGAAATAGTCTGAATAGCTGTCTCCAGTCTCTCTACTCAAAATAACCCTTGGGGGGTCTCGTCTTTTAAATTTATTTAGGCAAAAGAAAGTTGTTTCTAACAATATATTCATCGCGAGGGAATTCGTTATAATGAAAGATCAAGAAAAGACAGTAAAAGCAGTATTTGTTGTCATTAAAGACATGGGAATTTAGTGATAACTGACTCGGCGGCGGCCATTTTTAATCCCTCTCCAAAGTTATCATTCATAGCAATAATTTGCCAGGCCTTGTTTCACTATAATTATTAATTATAAGTAAATAACACATTACCTGTTAGTCGAATTTTCATGTGCCCATGCCTTCTAGGCCCTTCGCTAGCCATCCTGAAGTACACATTTAAAGCTTAACATCCTTGTGACAATAACAAATTTATGGAATTTAACATCAACTTCCTTTCTGGTAGTGCTTTGAATGAACCAAGTTGCCCTCTGTATGCAAATGAGTGAATCGTCACTTCCTATGAATTTTCTGACGTCATCTTCAAACTAAAAACTCCTTTAGGAAATCACCTTTCTATTTTTAGATTTGAACCAGTAAAATGTGAGAGTTATACAACTAGATGCGCGAATGAATTCGGTAGTATTTATTTAATTTAAACCTAACCAATGAACGTTTCAGTTGAACGACTTTTTCTTTATATTTCAGCCTTAAATTTTAAACAAAAGGACTTACATTATAATTTAATGAAAGAAATGTTTTCATTTTATATTCAAATTCAAAGAAAGGAACGAACAATTTAAAAATCATACATTTTAAATACAACAACATATATTTGAAAAACACTAGGATTTACTTCTCTCATTTCAAATATTCTTCATAATTTATAATGAAATGGTCGGTAATTTATGATGGCTTTTAAATTTAATATATTATAGATTAAAGTAAAGGTCTTGATAAAATTATTGAAACTTTTTTTTTTAAACTTAAAATTTAAAATTCTTTAACTGTGTACATGCAAGACTCTTAGAAATAAAGTAACTTTCTAGATTTGATTTTATTATTATTATTATTATTATTTAAACCATCGACGATTTATTCCTACGAGTATTTTTCAATAATAGTTACCTAAAACCGATACTTCATTTCTGAAGACAGGGCTTGTAAGAGAGATAACTGCTATAAACAATGATTTTCTTAATTATATTTTACTTCACTACCCTTAAATTTTACTTTTTAAGTATTGTTAATGCATATTTGTTCAAAATGGATTGATCTGAGTTATGTGTTGGTTTTGGCATTGGGTGTAATTATTTCCCTCAGAGGCATCTCTAGGGTTGGTGTCACCCAGTGCGGTAAACTCATGGAGTCACCTCCTCTCCGGATTCCCCCCCCCCCCTCTTCGACCTGCATTGAGCAATACTTAACAAGATTCAGAGCTGGCGCTAAATTATTTCCCTCCGAGGCATCTCTAGGGTTGGTGTCACCCAGTGCGGTAAACTCATGGAGTCACCTCCCCTCCGGATTCCCCCCCCCCCCTCTTCGACCTGCATTGAGCAATACTTAACAAGATTCAGAGCTGGCGCTAGTTAGGATGTGGGGAACAGCGCTACCATCGAAGGCCCCGCGCTACTATCAAATGCCCCGCACTACCATCAAAGGCCAGCGCTTTTGGGGGCCCCGTACATAGCCCTTATAATATTATTCTATATCATTAATGTAGACTTGGTCCATTCCTATTCTTAGTCCGTAATTTCCAGTGGAGGTATCACGTGTAGCCGCCAGAGCCTGCTGTAGGAGGGCCTCGGGTGCTTAACGGCCCCAGAGTTGGGGGTGTTGAAAAAAAACAAAAAAAAAAACAAGCAAACTTTAATTGGAATAGGCAAAATAAGTGGCAGGGGCCTTCAAAAGTCATGTGACCGTTGTGGTGGCCCTTTTAACAATATTATGTGTTGTTAATATAGCCATGGCGTGTCTATTCAAAGTTCGTACTAATGTATCCTCCCCCCCCCCCAAACACACACACATAACCCCGTACTAGCCATCTTTGAAAGTGTTGATTTAATAGTGTTGTTAAGTTACGTTAAACAAGACTGAAGAAATCGTATTGCTCTTCTCCATACATAGCGTACGGTAAGCCTACTTGAGCGATGAGCACGTAAGTTACTATTTCTAATTGCCTAAACTTTACGTTTGAAACTTGACTTTCCAGGTCTTTAAAGATACCAACATGTCTATAACTTCATCAAAATCAGCATTCGTCACATTAGCACTTTCAATTGGCAAGGTTGACAAATTGATGGGGTAGGTGAAAATGGTTGTAGATTAAGGGAGGCGGGCGTGGTGTGGAGAGTTGGTGGGTTTGTGGTGTGAAGAGTTGATGGGTTTGATTTGGTGTTTTATCTGGCAGCGGTGTTTCATCTGGTAGTGGTGTTTCATCTTATACTGGTGTTTTATCTGGTTCTGGTGTTTCATCTGATATTGGTGTTTCATCTGATAGTGGTGTTTCTTCTTATAGTGGTGTTTCTTCTGATTGGGTGTTTGTTCTGATTCTGTGGTTTCTTCTGATAGTGGTGTTTCATCTGACAGCGGTGTTTCTTTCTTCTGATAGTGGTGTTTCATCTGATAGTGGTGTTTCATCTGACAGTGGTGTTTCATCTGATAGTGGTGATTCATCTGATAGTGGTGTTTCATCTGATATAGGTGTCTCAGACAGTGGTGTTTCATCAATCTGGTAGTGGTGCTGTTGGATCAAGAAATATGAAAAGTATCAGTTAAAGCAGTGCTTCCCAACCTATTTTGTGCCATGGCCCACCTAAGCCTTTCTAAAATTCCCAAGCCCCCCCCCCTATGTTATATATATAATATATACATATAATTGTTATATGGAAACATTGATTTGAGTCTCACTAAATGAAAACTAAATGATAACTAAATGATAGGTTTTAGGAAAAGGATTAAAGGAATCAGAAGGATTTACGAAGAAATTTTAAGGACACAGTGAGTAAATTTTAAAAAAATATATAATGGAGAAATGCCCAGCTACGCTGGGCAGGACACCTAGAGAGAATGCCAAATGACAGAGGAACGAAGAGGGTGCATTACCAATAATCCAGAGGAAAAAGGCTCAAAGGCAGACCTAGGCTTAGATGGATGGATGAAGTTGAAAATGATCTACATAAGTTGAAAGTTCAAGCATGGAAAAGAAAGGCATTAGTTAGGTCTGAGTGGAAGGAAGTGGTGAGGTAGGCCAAAGCCCTACATGAGCTGTAGCGCCACAGGGATGGATAATGGAGAACTGTAATTCAAGTGCAAAATGAAAGATTTTCTCAAAATTTTAAATTATTTCTAATTTCATTTATTATTCATTATTTTATAATTTTAAAGCAGCCATTTTCCCCCATCATATTAGGACCACCATCTGCAGCACGAGATATTCAATTTTATTTTGTATTGGTATATTATTGACACCTAAGTTATTTTTAGCTCATTATATAATATATGTGGCAGTAGTGGTGCTTTCTAATGATTTACAGAACAGTATTGTTATGTAGCACACTTTTACCATGCGTGAACTTTACTTGACCTAAATTAGAATCCTAGTAGACAGTAACGTCTGTTGTGGGCGCGGCCTATTGATGTATCTTGTTAACAACCGTGTTTACCAATTAAGCATGTTAGACTCTCTCCTGGTATTTTCTCGAATGTGCTCAATAACCCGAGAAATGTAAACAACACGTCATAAGTCTTTTCTGGAAGCGTCTTACGCGACATGTATATAAAGGATTGACAGATACAGAGAGAGACGGAGATTCAGATAGAAATTATTAACTTTACGAGACGTGTATTATTCTTTGTGTATTTGTGTGCTCATACTCATATGTGTTTATTTCGAAATTCATCATTATTCATTGGCACATTGTACTAACTGTATTAACTGTGTTCCGGTACAAGATCTACCATACTGTAAGTTGATGATTTATAATTATATTTCTTTTGTTTTGTTATTGTATTAATACTTAATAAATCTTATTAATTGTAACTAGAAACTGTTTTGGCTGTCGTATCTTTAATATTGTTGACTCTATGGTATCGTACTTTGTTAGGCACTGTTTACAACGAGCCAATAAAATTTATATAGGAGATTAATTTCTCATATTAGAAGCCAGAGCGTAACAATATTTCTTCAGCAAAATCTCCTTTATCAATATATCTTAAGTTATCAGTATGGCCTCACTGTCTCTCAAAGTTGATTTATCCATTTGCACTGAGAATTATTACTTTTTTTTTCAGCTTGTCAACAAGATCTTCACTCATTTTTGCTATTTTATTAATATTTTTTTTATTATTATTTTTTATTTATTTATTCATTTATTTATTTTGCTAACAGTATTGTTAGTGAGTGATACAGCTTTGTCATCTTTTCCCAGATCAGTTTAAATGCTGATATTGATGGTTTTATTAAACTCTCTCCATTTAGTATGATTTTTCCCAGAATTCGCCATTAGTAAAGAAATTTCATAGTTAGCCTTAAGAGTACGATTGACAGTTGCAGTAAGAGCAGTTAACAGAGACTTTAAGGTTGCTCTTTTTACAAATGTTTTCTTTAATGTTTGAAACTATGTTTTTGGCCTTCAAATGCGCCTCAAGACAGTTGGTTTTCAAATCATAGACAGCTCATTTTTTAACCACCACCACCCCCCACGAAACAATCAAATCCCCCCACCCCCCGTGGGGCGTGTGCCCCAGATTGAGAAGCACCGAGTTAGAGTGTAAATTGGAAATGATCAGAAAAAGTGAAACTGGAGACAGTCCAACGGAATTGGCGCGTGAACTAGGTTTTAGTCATTTTATGTGAAATATTTTTAAATATGTTTTAATATCTTAAATATGTTTTAATATCTTAAATATGTTTTTAATATCTTAAATATGTTTTTAACATCTTAAATATGTTTTAATATCTTAAATATGTTTTAATATCTTAAATATGTTTTTAATATCTTAAATATGTTTTAACATCTTATATATGTTTTAATATCTTAAATATGTTTTAATATCTTAGATATGTTTTAATATCTTAAAAAATGTTTTAGTATCTTAAATATGTTTTAATATCTATAATTTGATGTATGTGCATGCAGATATTTGTATTTGACTTAAATGTAGCTTTCTTGTCCGTAGCGTGCTGAGCAAACTGCAGTGGATCTCAAGCTACGTCACCATTTAAAAAATGGGGTGCCCCGCCATAAAATGGGGACCCTCTGTAGTTGGAGCACCAAACTGCTAATTACTGAGTCATTATTAGGACTTGATAAGGGGACGTCTCACTGGGACATTTAAAAGTAATTACTGAGTCATTATTAGGACTTGATAAGGGGACGTCTCACTGGGACATTTAAAAGATTTGAAGGTTAAATTGTTGTTTCGGTTTTAAGGAGCTTTGCCCCTAGTGACCGTGACAGTGGCAGGGGCAGTGACAGTGCTAGCTTCAAAACATTATTCTAGACACTTTTTAGGTTTTGTTTTATTCGCTTTTTTTTAAATTTTATTTATTTTTATTTTTTTTTCGAATTAAGATTAAAGGGAGGTACTCTATTTTTATATATGTGATAAAACTTATTTGTACAATTACTTCCCTTAGCCAACATTGGAATGATGCTTTAAAATCATCAGATTCTTTTTCTTTTTTGTTGGGCAGTTTCTCTTTAGGGGTCGGCCGGGGGTCAGGGGTCAGGCAGACATGCAACAAGCACTGGGCATCTGCAAACTGAGGCTCGACAATTTCTCTGTACGAAGTTCAGCAAAGTTCGGAGCAAAGTTTGGAGCGAAGTTCGGAGAGAAGTTGGGAGCACAATTCAGAGCAAAGTTCGGAGCGAAGTTCAGAGAAATGTTCGGAGCGAATTTCGGAGAAAATTTCAGAGCTAAGTTTGGAGCAAAATTATGTGCAGTTCTTATGTTGCTTGATCGGCTCCGCTGTGCAGGGCCTTTACTTCAGTACAAGTACCTATACAAGTATCTATACAAGTACCAATTCAAGTACCTATACAACTACCTGTTCAAGTACCTATACAAATACCTATACAAGTACCTATACAAGTACCTGTACAAGTACCTATACAAGTACCTGTTAAAGTATCTGTACGATTTCCTGTACAAGTACCTATACAAGGACGTGTGCAAGTAACTATGCAAGTACCTGTTCAAGTACCAATACAGGAACCTTTACCATTACCTATACAAGTACATACGTAAATACCTTTAGAAGGGCCTATACAAGCACCTATAATTGTACCAATAAAATTGCCTATCAAAGGAACTGCATAAGTACCTATACCAGTAATTATAAGAGTACATTTTTTAAAGTACTTATAAATGTACAAGATGAAAAAATAAACAGTTCATATAAGGAATGAGAATCTTTTAAAAAGTTTTCAAAGAACTAAATGAGTACATGATAATATATCCCTCCACCGTGAGTCCGGCATGGCTACGCATCAGTTGCAACATGCCTGGTGCCCCAATAGTCCTTTGCCCCCTGCCCTCCTCCCCACCCGTTACAACATGCCTGGTGCCCCAATAGTCCTTTGCCCCCTGCCCTCCTCCCCACCCGTTACAACATGCCTGGTGCCCCAATAGTCCTTTGCCCCCTGCCCTCCTCCCCCCACCCGTTACAACATGCCTGGTGCCCCAATAGTCCTTTGCCCATCCCCCCCCCCCGTTACAACATGCCGGGTGCCCCAAAAGTCCTTTGCCCCCCCCNCCCCCCGAGACCGCTAAGCGTGTCCTGGTGTCAAGGCGGCCATACTGTTCATCGTGTGATAGTCAAACTTTTGATAGTGAAGGCGTGCTAACAACCGCTCTAACCAGCATGTAAACAAGTCTATATTCTCTCTCTCTTCTCTATATATCTCTTTTCTGACTCTCTCTCTCTCTCTCTCTGACTCTCCCTATCTCCTTTCTCTCTCCCCTCCTTTCCCCCACTCCATCCTACGGCTCCCCAACCGTTAACTCTCCTTGTTACAGCCCCTGGTACAAAAGAGCTACCCCGCTGACCACATCAATGGCCAACGGTCAGCCTCTCATCCATTGTGCGGGTCACACGTGTGAAATTCAACAGCCCACGAGGGAGATTGATTACCGCTTGTTAAAATTGTGTCAGCGCCACTTGGTGAGTCGGAGAGCCACATGGGGGTTATCTTTAGTGATAAACGGTATGAATATGGATCTCTTGGCGTTCACGACAGGACGTGTTCGGTCAGCGTTTCGGACGACTTTGGTGACTCGGCGACTTGACGAGGGCGCCTCACCTCTCACTTTTTGTGTGGACATTGGAAGGTGAGAGGGAGGAGTCTACGAAGTCCACTGGGGTGTCGCAGTAATCATGCGGCATGTCATTTTATAACGTAAAGGTTGGAAGAAAATTATGTCCTTTGAAAAATAAAAAAAAAGTTGACCAAACGGAACGTCTGTTAGCAGACACAGTTATAAAAAAAGTTTAAAAATTGGTTGGGGGGGGGGGGGGGGGGAGGGGGGGAATTCTCACTAAGGCAAATGACGTCATGCAGGGAAGTAATTCCCGGTTTAAAGCTATAAATAGAAGTTCTTTAGACGTAATGACGCAATAAATTTTAATTACTCTAGACATTTCTCGAAGGCTCTAGAAACGGTGGGCCCCGTTAAGTACGGTTTATCATATGATGTGTCTTCATAACTTGAGAATCCTCGTCTCATGGGAGATATGAGATGTATGTGATCATGTGAAGGCGGGGTGGGGGGTGGGGGCTGGGTTGAAGAGGGGGGTTTGAAGGGAGATTGGGGGGGGGGGTAATCCAAATGGGACAGCGTTCAAACGCTTGATTAGTATTCAGGGGAAGTAAATCGGAAGAAGCAGGAACCGTAACGTGATCCCCCATTTACTTCCCGTTTGCGATCATTCAGTTAATGTCACGCAGTAGCTGGCAACGGAGAAACAAAGTCCTTCGACAACCCAATCCCCCTGCCCCCCCTAAAAAAAACAACAATTTTATGACCTTGGACACAATGAAAATTCCGTCAACTTCTGCGTGGAATTCTGTATGTGCTATGAAACCTGGAGAGTGGATATATGCTGAATGGGAGACCGCTGATTCTCCATAACGAACAAACAGGATATGCTGACTGTGAGACCGTTGATTCTCCATAACAAACGATCAGGATATGCTGACTGTGAGGCCGTTGATTCTCCATAACAAACAATCAGGATATGCTGACTGTGAGACCGCTTATTCTCCATAACGAGCAATCGGGAAATGCTGACTGTGAGACCGTTGATCCTCCATTAAAAGAGATTCTTGGAAGTCCCATTCAGCTTCGACTTTGAGAACTTCAAATATTGGCAACTCTTTGACCTCGTCAAGATCAATTTCTGCCACTTTTAAGTGCAATCACGGCATTGGTTTCCAATTAAAAGTTCACTTTCGTATAAATCATCATGTCATAAGGGAAGTCACTCGCCTTCAGTCGCTAACTGCAGACTTTTAGTTTTGAACAGCCTCAAAAGTATATCTATACTACTTCTTTAGTGGCTGACACTTCTATTGCTGCCCACAGATACTACTTCTTTAGTGGCTCTTGGCCTAACCGTGCTCGTATTTTCTCCATACACTGTAAGTCCAGCGTCTCTTGATATCTCCTTGCACCGTGAGTCCAGCGTCTCTTCATATCTCCATGCACTGTGAGTCCAGCGTCTCGTGAAAGCTCCTTGCACCGTCCGTCCAGCGTCTCTTGATATCTCCTTGCACTGTTAGTCCAGCGTCTCTTGATATCTCCTTGCACCGTGAGTCCAGGGTCTCTTCATATCTCCTTGCACTGTGAGTCCAGCGTCTCGTGAAAGCTCCATGCACCGTCAGTCCAGCGTCTCTTGATATCTCCTTGCACTGTTAGTCCAGCGTCTCTTGATATCTCCTTGTACCGTGAGTCCAGCGTCTCTTCATATCTCCTTGCACTGTGAGTCCAGCGTCTCGTGAAAGCTCCTTGCACCGTCCGTCCAGCGTCTCATGATATCTCCTTGCACTGTTAGTCCAGCGTCTCTTGATATCTCCTTGCACTGTTAGTCCAGCGTCTCTTGATATCTCCTTGCACTGTGAGTCCAGCGTCTCGTGAAAGCTCCTTGCACCGTCCGTCCAGCGTCTCATGATATCTCCTTGCACTGTTAGTCCAGCGTCTCTTGATATCTCCTTGCACTGTTAGTCCAGCGTCTCTTGATATCTCCTTGCACTGTGAGTCCAGCGTCTCGTGAAAGCTCCTTGCACCGTCCGTCCAGCGTCTCATGATATCTCCTTGCACTGTTAGTCCAGCGTCTCTTGATATCTCCCCTGTTATTTTCTTATTGAACTTTATATAGTCTTTACTGATATTTCATATTGGTCTGTTGCCCCAATACATTAGTCTGTCTGTTGTCGCAATACATTGGTCTGTTGCCCCAATACATTGGTCTCTTGCCCCAATACATTGGTCTGTCTCTTGCCCCAATACATTGGTCTTTCTGTTGCCCCAATACATTGGTCTGTCTGTTGCCCCAATACATTGGTCTGTCTGTTGCCCCAATACATTGGTCTGTCTGTTGCCCCAATACATTGGTCTGTCTGTTGCCCCAATACATTGGTCTGTCTGTTGCCCCAATACATTGGTCTGTCTGTTGCCCCAATACATTGGTCTGTCTGTTGCCCCAATACATTGGTCTGTCTGTTGCCCCAATACATTGGTCTGTCTGTTGCCCCAATACATTGGTCTTTCTGTTGCCCCAATACATTGGTCTGTCTGTTGCCCCAATACATTGGTCTGTCTGTTGCCCCAATACATTGGTCTGTCTGTTGCCCCAACGCATTGGTCTGTCTGTTGCCCCAATACATTGGTCTGTCTGTTGCCCCAATACATTGGCTGTGCTTCTTGTTCAGAAAACGTCTTGCGTCCAGTCTAATTTTTTAAGGTCACAACCAAGGTCATCAGCCATTCCCCCCCCCTTCTCTAAAGGGAAAAATCATTTAAAAAAACACTAATATTTCTATGTTGGATCTTCAAAATGTGTGATCACGACATACATCTGGTCAGTGTGTGATGGGTCAGGTAAGCTGTCCACAATGATGGGTCAAGTAAGCTGTCCACAATGATTCAAAACTGCACCGCAGAATGTGTATCTTTGTCATCGCTGTTCAAGTAAGCAGCAAGCATTGATAATTTATAGATCTCTATTTTTTTTTTAATATCCTTTTGAAAACTTAATTTTTAAGAAGAATATTTTTTATGTGTACATCTCTTAATCATAATCACAACACTGATTAAGACAACGCTAAAGTTATAAATACAGGGGGAGGGTGTCAAGGTATAAAATAACCGGGTCAAGTCATCTTTATTTGCACCCAACATAAAGATTGCAATAATAAAGGCATGTTCTGTTCTTATAGTGCGTAATTTACCTCACTAAAATAACCTTGGGGCGTTGCTCCTTCTACATTTAAATGTGACGACGCCCCTGCCAAAGCGTTATGAGAAAATATTCAGTTGCCAGTTGGTAATTAACATTGAGTAAAAAAAAAAACTTGGTACACAAATGGAACTGTTCACCGCATCGAACTTAATGACCCCGAATGTTGACTGAAATACTTTAACTTTATGGAGACTCCAAGCCTTCATTGGGGGGGGGGTGCTGTGGGGGGGGGGCTTGGGCTTCTGCCCCTTGTTGCGCCGCTGGGGAGGTGTGGGGTGGATTAGAACTCTGTTTATGACTTTACCTTGTCAAGATAACATTTACTTCAGCAGTAGCCCATAAAACGCCTGGTCTTTGATTTAACTGTGAATTACCCCACCCCCCACCCCAACCCCCATTGAAAAAATACAACCGCCTTTAACTTTAACTGCACAGGATGTCATATATTGATTCTGTGTGGCGGTACATTGCTAAAAAAATATGTGGGGGGACAGATATACGGTGTAGAGGAACATATATACTGTGGGGGAGGGGGACATTCAAACGATGGGGGTAACCACCTATTACGGTATGCGGGGGGGGGGGGATATGTACTGCACATAAGGGGGGGAAATACAAAAGGCAACAATGAAAGAAAAATAAACTAAACCCGTCGATCTTGACGGGCCAGTAGTAAGTAGATTAAATAACACACAAAAGATGGGGCATTCGGAGGGGGGGGGGGAATATGTACTGCACATAAGTGGGGGAAATACAAAATGCAACAATGTAAGAAAAATAAACTAAACCCGTCGATCTTGACGGGCCAGTAGCTAGTAGATTTAATAACTAACAAAAGATGGGTCATTCGGGCCACTGTCCGTGGAAGCGGAGCGTTCCCGAGGAAACTTGGGGGCGTCCACATGGGGTTTTGCCTCTTCGTGGCGTGGCAGACTAGTAAGGAGATTTCCTCCCGAAGCTAAAAAAAACCCGGCCACTGCATGACTCCCAACGCAACAGAAGGAACACAATAACATGATGACTTGTTGCCGTCAAATGGATATGAGGCCTGGGTGGTGGTCAAACCCTTGCCGATGATTTTAGCTACGCGGCCCCGTGAAAGCCGCTCCTGGGCGACTGTTTCGTCCCCCGCTTACGCCCCGACCGGACAACTCCCTGGGCGGTTGGGGGAGGTAACGCAACACCTTTAAGATCCAAGGAGAGTGGACCGCGAACGCTTTAAACGCAGCGTTTTCAGTCGACCGGACGTCCCTCAGGCCAGGGGGGAGGTTCCAGACGTGCTTCCACAGGGTCTGGCGGTGGGGAGATCCGGCGTCGGCCCGTGTGGGGTGTGCGGGGGAGGGGGGTATTTAAAGCTCACGCCCAACGACCCACCGACGCCATCTCCAATGTGACGGCATTCGGGCCAACGAGTGCAACAATTAGACCGGAGTATTTCCCCCTATTAAATGATTTAGAAAACTAGGAAATGTCTTATAAACTAGGGCGTTATATTTTCTCCATTCGCCCTTCTTAGAATCATGACTTTGATCATGACGACGTATTTCGACCAGAGTCGGATTAACACTGCAGGCTTCCTGCCATTCTCTGATTCGTTTTTTTTTTTTTTTTTTTTTTGACAAAGGGAGAAAGCTAACTTTTTTTCTGTTAAAAAACGAGAAGGATTGTTTTTTTTTTTTTAAAATAT
>CAXITT010000018.1:1461947-1487221 GCA_964033795.1 Lymnaea stagnalis
CCCCCCCCCCACACACACACACATACCAAAAAACAAAAATAAATTATTTTTTTTTTTAAAATAATTTTTAAAAAATTTTAAAAATAAATTAACAATTCGTAGAGTGAGTCCCATACGTAATGACATTGTGTTGTAGTCAACGAAAACGGGTCATTATTCTTTTTAAAATCTACTCCTTTTTTTTTTTTATTATTATTTTTTTTTTTTAATTATTGTCACTGACGAGCTAAATGGGTTGTAACAAAACGCGTTCACATTTGCCATGGGAACATCAGTAGCAGCCTTAAGTCTTGATGAACTACGGAGGTACAGCGGCACTAAATTCACATTTCTTCATGTGTTCCAGTTAGTGTGTAAGGCAAATTAAACGATGCTTCTCGACATGTCGCCTCACAGATTTAGTCAGCAGACGCCAAAAAATAAAAACATTCCGAGGATGAGAAGATTGAAATTTGTACATATTTATTGAATGGTTTATGAGAACCTAAGGTAGTGTGAGCGCTAGGGGTATTAGAGCAACGAAGCGCAACCTTTACGGGGAATGCGACCCTAAGGTTGCGCACCACTGTATGAGATAGCCGCGGCAGAGCTAAGTCAAACAGACCAGGGCGTCAGTGAACGCACATGCTATTTACTCGTCATTATAACCCCCCCCCCAGTGCCCCACCTCAGTACGCCTCACTCCGTGTTCACGCCCCTGCGGGCAACATATCGGCCAGTTTGCTAATTGCCATCCGCCATACACCAGCAGGATTTAAAATTGCGACCAAATTAAGCGTAATTTTGGTCTCCCCTTGCCGACCCGGTAGATCCAACCCTCGGCGGCGCTTCGATCGATGGCCGAGGTCGGGGTGAACACATTACTTGCTCACAAACCACGAGTACCGGAAATGGCGGTGGCATGACGCAGTAGCTGAGGAAAAAAAAAAATAGACCCCCCCCCCCTTTTTCTACGTGAGGCTTTTTTTCTTTTTAAAATCTCTCTCCCCCCCCTCTCTCTCTCTCCCTCTCTCTCTCTCTCTCTCTCTCTCTCTCTCTCTCTCTCTCTCTCTCTCTCAACGCGAGCAGACGGGCCGCTATGGATAGACACCAGTCTAACATTAGCCACGCATTGGTGCGAACCCTAGCCCAGGAACAGCGCTGTGTTTTTGTTATGTTTAAAAAAAAATAAAAAATTTAAAAGACAAAAATGAGATTAGAGGAAGTATAGCTTTAAAAAAAAGAATCTAGTGGATGCTTATCTTAAGAGGTCGACTGTTCCCCGAGCTGGCGATCGAGTGGTATTTTCTTGGGTGAGGGCACGAAGAGGGGCCTAAAAGTGGCCCTCGTTCTGATATATAAGTAGAGGAGAGATAGTCAGCCGAGCGTCAATTTGTCTGATACGGCGAGTCTGTGTGTGTGTGTGTGTTGTATTGAATGTTCAGAATAATTGTCACAGCCAAATAGTTAACACTCATGTTGTAGCTTTAACTGGTCTAAATCTGGGCATCAGTGGGCCATGGTGAGGTTAGCTTTACAACTTGCAGTTCCACGTATCAATCATAAATTCACAATGACCATGCAAGAGGGAATTTGTATCATGACCTGAGAGCGGGGCGAAAGAAAAGTTGTGCCCTTTGCAAAGACTGAAATGGAGTCTGTGTTTCACATAGAAATCATCTGTGACACACACACACACACATAATTTAATGACCATGTTGGCGTCGCCTGATGTTGGCACCGGTGGAGGGGGGGCGGCTTCCTCCTACCCCCACCCCCACCCCTTTTAGCACGGCCCTGATCATCACGGACTATAAGACAGTGGATCAGTTCACGGCCCTGATCATGACGGACTATACAACAGTGGATCAGTTCACGGCCCTGATCATCACGGACTATAAGACAGTGGATCAGTTCACGGCCCTGATCACGACGGACTACAAGACAGTGGATCAGTTCACGGCCCTGATCATCACGGACTATAAGACAGTGGATCAGTTCACGGCCCTGATCATGACGGACTATAAGACAGTGGATCAGTTCACGGCCCTGATCATGACGGACTATAAGACAGTGGATCAGTTCACGGCCCTGATCATCACGGACTATAAGACAGTGGATCAGTTCACGGCCCTGATCACGACGGACTATAAGACAGTGGATCAGTTCACGGCCCTGATCACGACGGACTATAAGACAGTGGATCAGTTCACGGCCCAGATCACGACGGACTATAAGACAGTGGATCAGTTCACGGCCCTGATCACGACGGACTATAAGACAGTGGATCAGTTCACGGCCCTGATCACGACGGACTATAAGACAGTGGATCAGTTCACAGCCCTGATCACGACGGACTATAAGACAGTGGATCAGTTCACGGCCCTGATCACGACGGACTATAAGACAGTGGATCAGTTCACGCTCTCCGCTTTCTAGGGCTTTCCCCATTCAATGACGTCTAACGTGGCCATCCCACGTGACCGACGTGATCTTTCAATAGCAAGTCGTGGCACGTTTAGTCTCTCTTAATATTAGAGGCCTGATTGTTCTTTACAAAAGGTGGAGATTAAAGCTTATGACAATGGGTTGTGTGGGTTGTGTGGGTTAAGTGGGTTGTGTGGGTTGAGTGAGTTGAGTGGATTGAGTGGGTTTATTGGGTTGAGTTGATTGAGTGGATTGATTGAGTTGAGTGGGTTGTGTGGGTTGAGTGGATTGATTGAGTTGAGTGGGTTGTGTGGGTTGAGTGGATTGATTGAGTTGAGTGGGTTGTGTGGGTTGAGTGGGTTGATTGAGTTGAGTGGGTTGAGTGAGGAGATTTTTCCCAATCGGGGTAGGCGCTGTTGGCGCCAGGAATGACTTCAAATATTATTGGAATTCAGCCAAAAGTTTACTGGACGCCAGCCAAAAGCTTACTAGACCCAAGCCAAAAGTTTATTTCCAGCCAAAAGGTTACAAGACGCCAGCCACAAGTTTACTGACCGATAGCCAACAGTTTATTTCCAGCCAAAAGGTTACAAGACGCCAGCCACAAGTTTACTGACCGATAGCCAACAGTTTATTTCCAGCAAAAAGTTGACTGGATCCAAGAAAAAAGTTTATTGCCAGCCAAAATGTTACAAGACGCCAGCAAAAAGTTAACTGGACGCTAGGCAAAATTTATTTCCAGCAAAAAGTTTACTGAGCCTTAGCCAAAAGTTAAATGGACCCAAGCCAAAAGTTTACTGGACGCTAGATAAAAGTTTATTTCCAGCAAAAAGTTTACTGGACGCTAGCGAAAAGTTAACTGAACCCAAGCTAAAAGTTTATTGCCAGCCAAAAAAGTGCAAGACGCCAGCCAAAATTTTATTTCCAGCAAAAGTTTACTGGACGCTAGCCAAAAGTTTACTGGACGCCAGCCAAAAGGTTACTGGACGCCAGCCAAAAGGTTACTGGACGTCAGCCAGAAGTTTACTGGACGCTAGCCAAAATTTAACTGGACCCAAGCCAAAAGTTTATTGCTAGCCAAAAAAGTTTACTGGACGCTAGCCAAAAGTTTACTGGACGCCAGCCAAAAGGTTACTGGACGCCAGCCAAAAGGTTACTGGACGCCAGCCAAAAGGTTACTGGACGTCAGCCAGAAGTTTACTGGACGCTAGCCAAAATTTAACTGGACCCAAGCCAAAAGTTTATTGCCAGCCAAAAGTTTACTGGACGCTAGCCAAAAGTTTACTGGACGCCAGCCAAAAGGTTACTTGACGCCAGTTAAAAGGATACTGGACGCTATCCAAAAGTCTTTTGCTCGCCAATAGTTTACTGGACGCTAGCCAAAAGTTTACTGGACGCTAGCCAAAAGGTTACTGGGCGCTAGCCAAAAGGTTACTGGACGCCAGCCAAAAGTTAACTGTACCCAAGCCAAAAGTTTATTGCCAGCCAAAAGTTAACTGGACCCAAGCCAAAAGTTTATTGCCAGCCAAAAGTTAACTGGACCCAAGCCAAAAGTTTTTTCCAGCCAAAAGTTTACAAGACGCCAGCCAAAAGTTTAATAGACGCTAGCCAAAAGTATATTGCCAGCAAAAAGTTTACTGGACCCAAGCCAATAGTTTATTGCCAGCCAAAAGATTACAAGATGCCAGCCAAAATTTTACTGGACGTTAGCCAAACGTTTACTGGAAGCCAGCCAAATAGTTACTGGACGCCAGCCAAAAGGTTACTGGACGCTAGCCAAAAGTTTACTGGACGCTAGACAGAAGTTTACTTGACGCCAGCCAAAAGGTTACTGGACGCTAGCCAAAAGTTTACTGGACCCAAGCCAATAGTTTATTGCCAGCCAAAAGATTACAAGACGCCAGCCAAACGTTTACTGGACGCTAGCCAAAAGTTTATTGCCAGCCAAAAGTTAACTGGACGCCAGGCAAAATGTTACTGGACTCTAGCCAAAAGTTTAATGGACGCAGCAAAAGTTTTTGCCAGCCAAAAGTTAACTGGACCCAAGCCAAAAGTTTTTGCCAGCCAAAAGGTTACAAGACGCCAGCCAAACGTTTACTGGACGCTAGCCAAAAGTTTATTGCCAGCCAAAAGTTAACTGGACGCCAGCCAAAAGTTAACTGGACCCAAGCCAAAATTTTTTGCCAGTCAAAAGGTTACAAGACGATAACCAGAAGTTAACTGACCCAAGCCAAAAGTTTTTGCCAGCCAAAAGGTTACAAGACGATAACCAGAAGTTAACTGGACCCAAGCCAAAAGTTTATTGCCAGCCAAAAGTTTACAAGACGCCAGCCAAAAGTTTAATAGACGCTAGCCAAAAGTATATTGCCAGCCAAAAGTTTACTGCTACAGCCAAAAGTTTACTGGACGCCAGCCAAATGGTTACTGGACGCCACCCAAAAGGTTACTGGACGCCAAAAGTTTACTGGACGCTAGACAAAAGTTTAGTGGACGCCAGCCAAAAGTTTACTGGACGCCAGCCAAAAGGTTACTGGACGCTAGCCAAAAGGTTACTGGACGCCAGCCAAAAGGTTACTGGGCGCCAGCTAAAAGGTTACTGGACGCGACCAAAAAGTTTATTGCCAGCCAAAAGTTTACTGGACGCTAGCCAAAGTTTACTGAACGCTAGCCAAAAGGTTACTTGACGCCAGCCAAAAGTTTACTGGGCGCTAGCCAAAAGGTTACTGGACACCAACCCAAAGTTGACTGACTCAAATCAATGTGACCGGGTCACTATTAGGTGAATAAATTGTCAAGACGCCTACATTAAGTTGCGGTAGTTAGGCTCGACGAGGAATGTTGTGTTCCTCACCTGGGAAATTGATAAACATCTGTCCCGTGATGAAGGTACATTGGGTACACATTGAAGAGTCGGCAAGCTACGACACGCGTGTCACACTTGGCAGTGACAAGCAAAACAGGAGTCGGCAACCTACGACACGCGTGTCACACTTGGCAGGGACAAGCAAACCAGGAGTCAGCAACCAACGACACGCTTGTCACACTTGGCAGTAACAAGCAAAACAGGAGTCAGCAACCAACGACACGCTTGTCACACTTGGCAGTGACAAGTAAAAAGTTCGAAAAATAAACAAGGGCTTAACCCTGGGCAGTTTTTTTACACCGGGTCAGGGTATTTTGAGAAAGTGCCCGGTGGGTCCAAGCGTTACAAAAAAAAGTCAACTTCTCATTTTTCTATATTATATGCCGGTCTTTAAACAATAGGCCAACCGACAATCCTGCAGACAGTCCAACAGACAGACCTACAGACAGTCCTACAGACAGTCCTACACACAGTTCTACAGACAGTCCTACACACAGTTCTACAGACAGTCCTACAGACAGTTCTATAGACAGTCCTACAGACAGTCCTACAGACAGTCCTACAGACAGTCCTACAGACAGTCCTACAGACAGTCCTACAGACAGTCCTACAGACAGTCCTACGCCAGACCCGTGGCTCTTTATCGATTAATATAATTGTCTCCGAACAAAAAATAATTGTTCAATCGTCACGTATAACGCTCTCTGCTTGACAGCTTTTCTTTTCACTCAGTACAAGGGGGGGGGGGGGGCGCGGTGTTGTGAAAAGGAAGCAGCCGCACCAGAAGTAAAATATAAATGAGAGATTACTATAAAACATGTCGTCTTTTAAGGTAGGTTTATAAATTTTGGTACGCTGAAAGAAAATCGAATTTGTCATGCATTGGAGGAAATCTGTCAAGGGAACATCGAGGCATTCAGATGTGACCAATGTCATAAAATGTGAGAAAGATATTCATAAAACATCCAGGTGTTCCGTTTGGTCAACCTCACAGCAGCTGTCCGGTACGTCTGCGTATATATGAGTCAGCATGGTGGGTCTAAACCTAGACCAGCTGTTCTCAACCTGTGGGTCGATACCCCTTTGGGGGTCACACGACCCTTTCCCAGGGGTCGCCTGAGACCACCTGAAAACGCATATACTCTACAGTTATGAAGTAGCAACGAAAATAATTTGGTGGCTGGGGGTCGCCACAACACGAGGAACTGTATTAAAGGGTCGCGGCATTAGGAAGGTTGAGAACCACTGACCTACACGAAAACCTGTCCGCAACTCTATTTTACGACATACTTTACACAAAACTTGTTACTGCTATATATAAGCGGAAATGCACGGTTGGAAGCCATTTATTTTTTAACGCAAACCTTGACTAACAATTGTGACATTGCGTAAAGTGGTGTGATGTTTTTCGGTCTTAGAAATAACAAACCCAACTAGACAACCTACTTTGGGACAATATTACCGACCAGGTTGCCAACTGGTTGCCGAACCCTGCAGTACATGACCGACAGGGTTCTCCGTGACTAATGACTTTGAAACATATCAGTTAGTCACTGGCAGATAACCTAGAAACATCAATGCTTATCGCGTAGCGAGTAGCTACACACCGAGGACATGACGAGTGGGTTGTCTCCAGTCCTCGAATGTATCACAAATCCATTCACTTTTTGACTGACACAGGTGTGCAATTTTAAGAGTTAGCTACCACTGCTTTTTTAATTTTAAAAACATTCTCAGGCTATGTGAAGCCATCAAAAGATTGTGTGAAGCCATCAGAAGATTGTGTGAAGCCATCACAAGATTGTGTGAAGCCATCATAAGAGTGTGTGAAGCCATCACAAGATTGTGTGAAGCCATCACAAGATTGTGTGAAGCCATCACAAGATTGTGAGAAGTCATCATAAGATTGTGTGAAGCCATAACAGGATTGTGTGGAGCCACCACAGGATTGTGTGGAGCCACCACAGGATTGTGTGGAGCCACCACAGGATTGTGTGGAGCCACCACAGGATTGTGTGGAGCCACCACAGGATTGTGTGGAGCCACCAACAGGATTGTGTGGAGCCACCACAGGATTGTGTGGAGCCACCACAGGATTGTGTGGAGCCACCACAGGATTGTGTGGAGCCACCACAGGATTGTGTGGAGCCACCACAGGATTGTGTGGAGCCACCAAAGGATTGTGTGGAGCCACCAAAGGATTGTGTGGAGCCACCACAGGATTGTGTGGAGCCACCACAGGATTGTGTGGAGCCACCACAGGATTGTGTGAAACCATCAGATTGCTAAAGTCAACAAAAAAACCCAAACAAATAAAACTCTACTGGATTGTGTGGTCACATGACATCATCTCGTTTCTACCTGACATCAGCTCGTTTCTACCTGACATCAGATCGTTTCTACCTGACATCAGCTCGTTTATACCTGACACTCACTCGTTTCTACCTGACATCAGCTCGTTTATACCTGACTTCAACTCGTTTCTACCTGACATCAACTCGTTTCTACCTGACATCAACTCGTTTCTACATGACATCAACTAGTTTCTACCTGACATCATCTCGTTTCTAACTGACATCAACTCGTTTCTACCTGACATCATCTCGTTTCTACCTGACATCATCTCGTTTCTACCTGACATCAACTCGTTTCTACCTGACATCAACTCGTTTCTACCTGAATTCATCTCGTTTCTACCTGACATCATCTCGTTTCTACCTGACATCATCTCGTTTCTACCTGACATCATCTCGTTTCTACCTGACATCAGCTCGTTTGTACCTGACATCAGCTCGTTTGTACCTGACATCAACTCGTTTCTACCTGACATCAACTCGTTTCTACCTGACATCATCTCGTTTCTACCTGACATCATCTCGTTTATACCTGACATCAACTCGTTTATACCTGACATCAACTCGTTTCTAACTGACATCAACTCGTTTCTACCTGACATCAGCTCGTTTATACCTGACACCCACTCGTTTCTACCTGACATCATCTCGTTTCTACCTGACATCAACTCGTTTATACCTGACTTCAACTCGTTTCTACCTGACATCAATTCGTTTCTACCTGACATCAACTCATTTCTGCCTGACATCAGCTCGTTTATACCTGACACCCACTCGTTTCTACCTGACATCAACTCGTTTATACCTGACATCAACTCGTATCTACCTGACATCAACTCGTTTCTATCTGACATCAGCTCGTTTCTACCTGACATCAACTCGTTTCTACCTGACATCAGCTCGTTTATACCTGACACCCACTCGTTTCTACCTGACATCAGCTCGTTTATACCTGACATCAGCTCTTTTATACCTGACACTCACTCGTTTCTACCTGACATCAGCTCGTTTATTCCTGACATCAACTCGTTTCTACCTGACATCCACTCGTTTCTACCTGACATCAACTCGTTTCTACCTGACATCAACTCGTTTCTACCTGACATCATCTCGTTTCTACCTGACATCAACTCGTTTCTACCTGACATCATCTCGTTTCTACCTGACATCAGCTCGTTTCTACCTGACATCAACTCGTTTCTACCTGACATCATCTCGTTTCTACCTGACATCAGCTCGTTTCTACCTGACATCAACTCGTTTCTACCTGACATCATCTCGTTTCTACCTGACATCAGCTCGTTTCTACCTGACATCAACTCGTTTCTACCTGACATCATCTCGTTTCTACCTGACACCGTCTCGTTACACCAGGGGATCATCACTTAACACAGTGGTTCATCTGGTGAAGACATTCTTGAAATGGCCACGAGACCGACTCCTTCTTAGGGATAATAACTCCGACACGCCTATTCACTTCCGGTTACCAGATACTTCTAATTTGTCCTCTTCCCATCTAGTCACCTAACAGCATCCCAGTCCCATGTCCTACATCCAAAAACACCCTTACCTTTGCTTCTTCCATCGTTTGGCCCCCTCACAACATCCCCCGCCTCCCCCCCCCAAGCCCAATCTCCCATCCCAATCGCTCCACCATCCTTCCACTAGAGGTACATTTCACGGTACAATTTCCATTCTACCATCTTACCCCCCCCCCCAACACCCCCCCTCCGTACAAACCACCCTCGACACACCAAAACTAAATATCTCCCAGCTCTCCTCCCCTCATTATTCCGACCTCTTAAACTAAGTTCCCGCCCCTCTCCGACTAAGCCGCTCCCCTGGGCAATAAAGATGCCTCTAGGGCAGTGGACGCTCCTCTAACAAGATTTGTCGGCCCCTGCTCGGGCAATATTTCAAAATGAAATCAATTTTCACCACATCCCACTCCGCACCCAGGAAGACGCCGCCTCTGCCCATCCATCTTCCCCGAATAAATTTGCATCTTTTTTCTTCCTAATCATTGGGCGGGGGGGGGGGGGGGGGCGACTCCCCGACTGCCGGCGATCCGCGCGGTGCATTTCAATGGCCGGGTTGCCGGGTTGGCGGGTTGCCGGGTTGGCGGGGCGGAGCGTGACGCCAAGGGTGAGCACTTTGTAAGTCCCCCGACAAGTCCTGTTTGATTACGGTTTAATTTTCTCTCGGTCCTTTTCGTGGCCCCTTTACTTACCTCCCCGGTCTGCCGGGCACTTCCGGGTCTCGAGGTTACCGGTGGAGGTTTGAGAGTGCGTTACGTCATCCGTTGAGGGCGCCGTGCGTATGTTCAAAGGTAGCAGGTTGGTCTGTACAGATAGGTCTATCCATGTAGTTGTGACGGGTAGCAATGTCACCATGAGGACGTCCTATATTCTAGTCTACCCGTCACAGCTGGATGGATACAACTGACTGTTTCTGACATCAACTCGTTTCTACCTGACATCAACTCGTTTCTACCTGACATCAACTCGTTTCTACCTGACATCAACTCGTTTCTACCTGACATCAACTCGTTTCTACCTGACATCATCTCGTTTCTACCTGACATCAACTCGTTTCTACCTGACATCATCTCGTTGACTGTTTGTTTCGGATACGTAATTTTTCTCTCAACAACATTTCGTTAACAAAATCTCCATTGTCACTAAACAAAGGATAACTTCCGGCTACAACAAGATGGCGGTATAGTAATACACAATAGGAAGGAATCTCAGTGTGTAGGCGCTTCAGTAAAGCAAGGGGGATAGTTAAAGATGATTATTGGAAATAGGCTTCGACGCAAGAAAATTCGAACTTTTAATTAATATTTTTTATATAGATCTACTGTTAGGCTGAATAGGAAGAAGCCATCTTGTTTGGAAACAGCCGGAGGCCTCTGTACTCAGCTCTACCTGTGGTTCCAAGAGGCTGTAACATGCACAGCGACTACAACCCAGACAATGATTCCAGGTTGAGGGTAGCCGAAGGGCATAGAACTTTCGGAAAAAAGGGGTTGTCCTCCATAGCATGTAAAGACTGAATCCGGCAAATTGTGCGGAAGAACCACTACTTGGTCAACGGACAAAAGGCGGAGACAGCACAGTGGTGTGAATCGCTGAGGACATGACCAGACACGTAGAACGCCATGGTCATTCAGTGCATGGGTGACTGGGTGGCCGAATGGTCTAAACTGAGCAAACCTCAATTTCAGCCAAAGGCCGGTGAAGCAAAAACATCACCCCGGCAACTCATCTAAGAGAAGGAAACTCTGAATTCAAACCCGGAGTTGGAGTCCCGTAAGACGGATACAATGTCAATTCCTGCAACCGTACCCGTCCCTGGTCGTCTTGACGTAGAGTCTTGCCACTGGATATGGTGGGCTCGGAAGAGCGAGTGAGGTTGACGCTGCGCAACTCTTCTACACTTTAAACAAAAGTCACTAGCGCAAGTCATCAGTCACTGGACGACTCGATGGGCATAGTCGATCCTCGACGGACGAACATCTCAGTTGTATCCATCCAGCTGTGACGGGTAGCAATTTCCCCATAAGGACGTCCTATATTCTGTTAGTTCTATCCATCCAGCTGTGTCGGGTAGCAATTTCCCCATAAGGACGTCCTATATTCTGTTAGTTGTACCCATCCAGCTGTGACGGGTAGCAATGTCACCATAAGAACGTCCTATATTCTGTTAGTTGTACCCATCCAGCTGTGACGGGTAGCAATGTCACCATAAGGACGTCCTATATTCTGTTAGTTGTACCCATCCAGCTGTTACGCGTAGCAATGTATTTAAGTTTGAAGATATTATTGATTGTTTTATTCTTGGTTAAAACGATTTAAGTGAGAATAAGACGTGGGCTTGTAAGAGGCATGCGACATGTAGGGCTTATGAAGGGGCTTGTAAGAGGCATGCGACATGTAAGGCTTATGATGGGGCTTGTAAGAGGCATGCGACATGTAAGGCTTATGAAGGGGCTTGTAAGAGGCATGCGACATGTAAGGCTTATGAAGGGGCTTGTAAGAGGCATGCGACATGTAAGGCTTATGAAGCGGCTTGTAAGACGCATGCTACATGTAGGGCATATGAAGGGGGCTTGTAAGACGCATGCTACATGTAGGGCACATGAAAGGGGCTTGTAAGAGGCATGCTACATGTAAGGCATATGAAGGGGGTTTGTAAGACGCATGCTACATTTAGGGCATATGAAGGGGGCTTGTAAGACGCAAGCGACATGTAAGGCATATGAAGGGGCTTGTAAGACGCATGCGACATGTAGGGCATATGAAGGGGGCTTGTAAGACGGATGATGGCGTGTTAAGATTTGACTCATAAAATGATAAAATACGCCACTAAGGTCTGATCAAACAGTATGCACCGAATAGGTTACCAAAGGTGGAGATAGTGAAACCAACAATCTTTAATCAAATTATACCAATTGGTTTTTATAAAAATACAAATTCGAATACAGAAACAAAAATCTATATCAGTTTACAGCAAGTGGTACACTCAAAAAAACAACAACAAATATTAAGTCTACGTGGGCCTGTACGATGTATTATAATGTCTTGAAGGACATATAAATAGGGGCTTCTAAGGTGATAAATGGGGGCTTGTTAGAAATGAAAGAGCCTTGTAAGATGTTCTAAGGCAGGCCTGCAAAATTCAAAATGTAAGGCGGGCCGTAATACTTTAGGAAAAACTTGTACGGGCCGAAAGATCTTATGAAAAACTTGTACGGGCCGAAAAATCTTATGAAAAGCTTGTGCGGGCCGAAACATCTTATGAAAGGCTTGAGCGGGTCGTAACATCTTATGAAAAGCTTGTGCGGGCCGAAACATCTTATGAAAGGCTTGAGCGGGTCGTAACATCTTATGAAAGGCTTGTTCGGGCCGAAACATCTTATGAAAGGCTTGAGCGGGTCGTAACATCTTATGAAAGGCTTGTTCGGGCCGAAACATCTTATGAAAAGCTTGTGCGGACCGAAAGATAATACAAGGGAAAAGCTATTAAGAAAATTATGACACTAAAGCATATATCGTTACGTCTTGGGCCGCCAAGTGGGTGCAGGCGGGGCAGTATGTTGTGCGGGCCTGTTCGAAGGGGTCTTGACAGACATATAAGATTGTAAGATGTATGATTGAGGGGGGTGGGGGGCTTGTAAGACGAATAGTGGGCTTAAAAGGTTCGATACAATTTACTTTAAGAACCAGCCCATTTAAACACATTTACCTACGACCGGAATGTCGTTAAAATATTGAACTACGGCCAAAATATCATTGGACAGAGACAAGCTATCATAAATATTGTCTATAATGTCATTGTTCTTTCATCACTATTGGACGGTCGGGGTTTACGGACCGATTACCGAAAATAGCAGCAGTGGTCAGTGGTGCCCCCTTAAGGGCAACCTCTTACTTCCATCATTTCGACGGATCATTTCTACCGGCGGTATAATTTATTGATGTATTTAACGTCATTTCTGGAGAGCTGCACGTCACTAACACATGCAAATGAACATTTGTTACTTTGATTTAATAAAGAATAGCAAATGCCTCCCTCCCAAGTTTACATAAAGTTACAACAATAACCCTAAAGAATAGGGTTTTAGCCATTCAAGACGACGGCGTCTCAGAAAACCGACTCAAAATTTCACCAATAAATTGCTGCTGGCCAGACAAAGGAAGTGGCAGGGGGATGACGGGAAGGGCTTCCTACCGCTGCGTCACGTGACATCTTCCCGGTTCATTCTTTACAACATGGCTTCTTCCCCCCCTCCCCCCAACCTCGCCTGAGGTTAATCCGGATATACGGCCATTTCTCACGAGTTAATCCCCGCCACCGACCCGCGAGCCCCGAGATAGCGAGGGATGTCAGCGGCACACCGGGGCGAGGGATGACAGCGGCACACCGGTCCATTGTTGGCCAGAACAGATGACATTAGTTACCCTCCGACTATGGCGCGCCGGTAACCTCGTGAATGACGGACACATGAGATTACATGTACCTGACTAACTAAAGGGCCATCAGCTGATTGGCTGGCAAACACCTTCCTAACACTGACCGAAACATCTATAACTGAACCGCAGGCCTAAGACGGACACACCCATTGATAACTAAACCAAGCCACCTAGAACTGACCAACCCAATCAGGGCCGTGCTAAAAAGGGGAGGGATGCGAAGGGAAGCATGATTGGACCCAAGCACCGTCTGCAGAGGTTGCAAAAATCGTCATTTTTTCATGCAAACTATGTTTGTTATTATTATATTTCGTTTTGATACAAGAGGGCTCCTAAATTCTGGCTTTGGCCCTGGAGTTTAGTAAACTATGACCCCAGCCTGGAAGTGTCCTACAGCTGACCGACACACAATCAATTGATTAACATCAGTGTCTGATTAAGATCCCAATAGGTCCCTGGAGAGTCGGAGTCTCGGTGTTCCTAGAAAATATATTTATAAGCAACCGTTCATTTTGTTTTTAGTGTAATTCGGCATGGCCCGTTTTAAAGGGCCACACGGGTATCTGATTCAAAGTAAGAAATACCAGCGTCAGACTGTATGTTCAACCACCACACTGTCATGGTGACATGTCAAATTGACGACTGTATGTTCAACCACCACACTGTCATGGTGACATGTCAAATTGACGATTGTATGTTCAACCACCACACTGTCATGGTGACATGTCAAATTGACGACTGTATGTTCAACCATCACAATGTCATGGTGACATGTCAAATTCACGACTGTATGTTCAACCACCACACTGTCATGGTGACACGTCAAATTGACGACTGTATGTTCAACCATCACAATGTCATGGTGACATGTCAAATTGACGACTGTAAGTTCAACAATCACAATGTCATGGTGACATGTCAAATTGACGATTGTATGTTCAACCATCACAATGTCATGGTGACATGTCAAATTGACGATTGTATGTTCAACCATCACAATGTCATGGTGACATGTCAAATTGACGATTGTATGTTCAACCACCACACTGTCATGGTGACATCTCAAATTGACGACTGTATGTTCAACCACCACACTGTCATGGTGACATGTCAAATTGACGATTGTATGTTCAACCATCACAATGTCATGGTGACATGTCAAATTGACGACTGTATGTTCAACCACCACACTGTCATGGTGACATGTCAAATTGACGACTGTATGTTCAACCACCACACTGTCATGGTGACATGTCAAATTGACGATTGTATGTTCAACCGTCACAATGTCATGGTGACATGTCAAATTGACGATTGTATGTTCAACCATCACAATGTCATGGTGACATGTCAAATTGACGATTGTATGGTCAACCATCACAATGTCATGGTAATATGTCAAATTGACGACTGTATGCTCAACCATCTCAATGTGATGGTGACATGTCAAATTGACGATTGTATGTTCAACCACCACACTGTCATGGTGACATGTCAAATTGACGACTGTATGTTCAACCACCACACTGTCATGGTGACACGTTAAACTGACGGAGGTGAGGTAACACTGCCTTAGATAAGTGATGAACAGAAATCTTCCATTACCAACACCAAACAATTGCATTCTATAAAACACAGAAATATAAAGGGGTGTTTGCTTCTACTTACAAAAAGGTTCAAATGGTGTCGCTGGACAATGCTGCACTGTGGGGATGTGAACAATGGTGCACTGTGGGATGTGATGTGAACAATGGTGCACTGTGGGGATGTGATGTGAACAATGGTGCACTGTGGGGATGTGATGTGAACAATGGTGCACTGTGGGGATGCGATGTGAACAATGATGCACTGTGGGGATGTGATGTGAACAATGGTGCACTGTGGGGATGAGATGAAAACATTGACTCAAAAACATATTGGCGCGCTCACTATAAACAGGGTCGCTGGAACGTACTAGAGAGCCACTGCGTAACACAGTGCCCAGGCCTGTCTATTATTTGACTTATGGCAGATTTGCCGACACGAATAAAAGTCAAAATCCCGGACCCAAACCCCGAAGACATGTGTCTATTCACGTTTGGTCTCGACTGTCTCAGATACACGTTTATATTGATATACTTTAATTGTGTTTGACATATTTCAATAGAAGTCTTTGGGACATCCACGAATGAATGTGAAAAATCCCTTAGTTATTTAATATAACAATATCCCCCAAAAGAAATATATTTACAAATATACTAAGGTATAGAGAATACAATCCCCTTTCCAACAATATATAACCTATAGCATAATACCCTAGGGTTCCCGAAAAATCGAGTATTGAACTTATACAAAAAAAGCACACCATTTGATTTCCTCTGTATCTAAGCGGTGGGGAAGAAGCCATTAATGCAATCTTGTGGCAGCCTAAGCCTTAGGTGAAATTCTACGACAGTGTTGGGTGGTGGACGCTCTGATGGAAAGTATGGCATGAAATGCCAAATATATAGTTACCAAAAAAAAAAAAAAAAAAAAAAAAAAAAAGACAAAAAAATAAAAAAAAAAAAAAAAAAAAAAAAAAAAAACAACAACTAACTAACATTACGTGAATATGATCATTAATAAAGCTAAAAATATTATTACACACACACGGGGAAACACTTGTAAGTCTCGTAGGTCTCTTGTATCTCTGGTACGTCTGCCGGTCACAGCCGACCGTCTTATTTATAGACAAGGGATCAAACACTTTCTAGAATAGGAAGTCTAGTAGAAATCCAGTCGTCAGAGAGTAGGTTGTACCTCCATGAACAAAAGTCGGGTCAGAGAGTAGGTTGTACCTCCATGAACAAAAGTCGGAAAACGTTAACAAACGTTCCCAATGAAGGGAGGTGGGGCAGGGAGTGGTAGGGCGTTGCAGCCAGTTAATTGGTGACGACATGGACTGGGACAAAACCGTACGGCCGCTAAGGGATGTACGCGCTCCGTCTCCACACAGGCAGTAAACAATAACTACGATAGAACCAATAGCGTGTCATGAAATTTAGCTTTGTGCAATCGGCCTTACAAACGGTTGGTCCAGTAAAGGGAGACTAACTTCTTTCAACTTTCAACTTCAACGTGTTCAGAGGAGGCGTCCCACCACGCAACTGGATACCCTTCAAACATTCCCCCCCCCCCTTTCCACCCAGCTTGCATAACTCTCGACTCATAGATCCTTCTTCACCCATACCACGCCGACCCCTGCGTATCTCTCCTCGACCCAACCCAAACCCCTAATTTCCTCTCTCCCTCTCATGCACACGTGTGAGCGGTTAACGCTAGGCCACCCACNTCTTCCTCTCGGCACCTCCCCCCACGCCCCCTTCACCGACACCCCTCCCGCGCCCCCTTCACCGACACCCCCCCTCCCTTCGCAGCGAGCAGCGGCTGCCAAATTTATCAGACAACCGCTTTTAATACAAAACAGTGAGAGGAAAAAAAGCGCTGGAAAAAAATGTTTTTAAAAAAAATCCGACCACACGCAAAAAAACCAAAAAACCAACAGCAGCCAACGGGTTTTTAAAGGAGGAAGGAGGGCGTTGAACGGAGGAAGAGAACATCTCACATCTAGACAGGAGTAGAAGGTCTCATACTGTTAGGACCTGGTCTCACACTGATAGGACTTGACGGTCTCACACTGATAGGACTTGACGGTCTCACACTGATAGGACTTGACGGTCTCACACTAAGAGGAATCTAAGGTATCAAACTTACGTGACGTGGTCTCACTCTGTCCAGGACAGGACCCCGGAGGTCTCACACTGTGCATTCCTGGTGCCGAGATTGTTTGAACACCCGATGGCGGTGCGGCTCAGCTACGGTAGCACGACTTCATCCCAGGAAGTGCGCGCTGTAGCGCACAAATATTTACCCCACTCAGTCAAAACAAGATGGCCGCCCCAGCCAGCCGTCTGTTTTATCCGGGCGCTTTCCGTTTTAACAGATAAGCTTACAGATAATCCTCCTCTCGAATTTCTGGGTCTAGCGCCTGCTCATCGTCAGAGCCCCGGTCGCGTCCTGATCCCACGAAACCCACACAGCATCCCTATGGCTCTGAGCCCCGGTGGCGTCCTGATCCCACGACACCCACACAGGATCCCTATGGCTCTGAGCCACGGTGGCGTCCTGATCCCACGACACCCACCCAGGCTCCCTATGGCTCTGACCCCCGGTGGCGCCCTGATCCTACGCCACCCACACAGGCTCCCTATGACCCTATGGCTCGGAGCGACGGTGGCGTCCTGATCCCACGACACCCACACAGGATCCCTATGGCTCTGAGCCCCGGTGGCGTCCTGATCCTTCGACACCCACACAGGATCCCTATGGCTCTGAGCCCCGGTGGCGTCCTGATCCCACGACACCCACACAGGATCCCGATGGATCTGAGCCCCGGCGGCGTCCTGATCCCACGACTCCCACACAGGATCCCTATGGCTCTGAGCCCCGGTGGCGTCCTGATCCCACGACACCCATACAGGATCCCAATGGATCTGAGCCCCGGCGGCGTCCTGATCCCACGAAACCCACACAGGATCCCTATGGCTCTGAGCCCCGGTGGCGTCCTGATCCCACGACACCCACACAGGATCCCTATGGCTCTGAGCCCCGGTGGCGTCCTGATCCCACGACACCCACACAGGATCCATATGGCTCTGAGCACGTCACGAAACCCACACAGGATCCCTATGGCTCTGAGCACGTCACGAAACCAACACAGGATCCCTATTGCTTGAGCATGTCATGAAACGCAACGAAATGGTCTTTGTGACATGTATATGAGACGTTGTATATTGTTCGTCAGTGGAAATCGACCAGGATCACCTTAATGTTCCAATATGCGCTGATTCTGAACTTGGCTGTGGGTGCGCAGATGGCTGATGAGACCGATTCTTGTATAGTAAATGCAGGCGATTGACAATACTTCAGGGTTAGCACTCTGTGAAGTGTACACGAGACATGACTGAAATGGAATTAGTTTCTGTGACGTGTGCACGAGACACGACTGCAGGGAAACGTTCGCTGTGAAGCGTGGTGTGCACAAGACTTGACTGCAGGGAAAGTTTTCTGTGCACCAGACACGACTGCCGTTAACCTCTTGTACACGAGATTGTAGCGTCCAAGATAAATTATAATGCAGACAGGCTAAAGGGAAAAAAGAGGGCCGGGGGGGGGGACTGTACGAGTGTGTCGCTTCGCAGCTCCATTCGTTTTTATGGTGGTGCGATGATGGAGCAATGATAGATCAATGATGGAGCGATGATGGAGCAATGATGGAGCAATGAAGGAGTGATGACGGAGCAATGATGGAGCAATGACAGAGCAATGGTGGAGCAATGAAGGAGCGATGATGGAGCAATGATGGGGCAATGATGGAGCAATGATGGAGCAATGATGGAGCAATGATGGAGCAATGATGGAGCAATAATGGAGCAATGACGAAGCAATGATGGAGCAATGAAGGAGCGATGATGGAGCAATGATGGAGCAATGAAGGAGTGATGACGGATTAATGATGGAGCAATGACAGAGCAATGGTGGAGCAATGAAGGAGCGATGATGGAGCAATGATGGGGCAATGACGGAGCAATGATGGAGCAATGATGGAGCATTGATGGAGCAATCTTGGAGCAATGATGAAGCAATGATGGAGAAGCGGATAGGTAGGAAAAATTTAAAAAAAAAAAAATAATGTTATTGTTATGGCTGAACTAAAGATTTTTCAATGTAAGATGACTTATATAACGATGCAGAGTATAAAGAAGTTTACATAAAGATGACTATTAAATATAAAAATGGTTTTCATAAAGATGGCTAAGGTCATAAGGCTGATTTATAGATGGCTGATATAAAGATATATTATTTGAAAGTGGCTGATATAAAGACGGCTAATAAATATGGTTTATAAAAAGATGGTTAACGTTATGAGGATGATATAAATATGGCCAACATAAAGATGGTCAATGTGAAGATTGGCTGACATAAAGATGGCCAACATAAAGATGGTCAATGTGAAGATTGGCTGACATAAAGATGGCCAACATAAAGATGGTCAATGTGAAGATTGGCTGACATAAAGATGGCCAACATAAAGATGGTCAATGTGAAGATTGGCTGACATAAAGATGGCCAACATAAAGATGGTCAATGTGAAGATTGGCTGACATAAAGATGGCCAACATAAAGATGGTCAATGTGAAGATTGGCCGATCTAAAAATGGTCGATATAAAGGCGGCTGATTTTAATACGTTGATATAAAGATGGCTCATATAAATATTGTTTACAAAAGGATAGTTATAGTGCAATGAGGCTGGCATAAAGAAGGCCGATCTAAAGATGTTGATTAAAACCAATTAAATGAACTCACAATTGATAACGCTACTAATAAAGCCCTAACGTAGACCTCTGTAGCTGGGACTACATCAATTACCGTATAGGCCCAGCTATTTCAGTTAGCAGCAGTAATCAAACACATTATTTTTATTTGTTATTATTCATTAAAATACAGTGACCATCGGGTCGGAGTGTGAACTCCAAGGGTCGCAGTGTGAACTTCAAGGGTCGGAGTGGGTGCTCCTAGGGTCGGAGTGCAAACTCCAAGGGTCGGAGTGAGTCAAAATGTGTTGCTGATAGAAATGACCAATGTCTGGATGCCTCTAAATCAGTTTGTTTTTTTTTTTCTTTTTTTGCTAGTTAGTCTCGACTCCACCTGTGTCGGCCATCTTGGATTAACCAAAACAAACCAGAGTGAAGACTCCAACAATGACGCAATCCGCTATATTTTCTTCTTTGAAATTCTCCACGTTTGTGGCATACGTCACAGCATTGACCGTTACATTAGCACCAGAAACCAGTCAACATAAGCGATCTTTGGATCATCTCCTGCAATTAACCGTAGAATTAGCGGCGTCGGGCCAATCAGAGAGAAGTTGCTTTTTTTTAACTCGCAATTTTTTATTGACTTGCTTTATTTATTTTTTAATTTGGGTGGAAATGGGGGCAGAGATATCACCGATTTCTATTACATTTATGGCCCTCGTTTCCCGCTACCGTTGTCTGTAGAAAGGTTCCCATTGGCTGGCAATTAATATTAATTAGCGCGTCACGCAGACACATTGGTTGCTGGGAAAACCGGAAGTTGGCGATCTGCGTCCTCATCTTTGCTGCGTCACATGGTACCGCCGGAAGAGGTGGGTCGCTTTAATGGAGTCGTTTAGCGAGCATCCGCTGATCACCATGGCAACGCAGCGCCATCCTAAGTAAATGTAATCAGCTATGGAAATCAGGGGGGTGGGGTGGGGTGGTGAAGGGGTCGGGGGAGGGGGTGGTGGCAATGTGACAAAACGAAAGGCCAGGGAACGAGAGAAGGAAGAAATAAAAGAGAAGTAAAATATAAATTGAGGGAGTTGGGGGGTGTTATTTACCTAAATCCAAGGGCAGACCCAGGATTTAAGAGTAACATTGACTATTGTAACACATTCATAACATTTTGACTGAATTTATTCCAGGTATATTTGATTGCGGATGTGGGAAGAAATAATGCGGAAGGGGGTTGGGTAGGGGGTGGGGGGTAGATTGAGTGTGGCTGTAGTGGGAGGCGAGAGGGTGGTGGAGGGCGTGAGAATGGACTTTGGAGTGCAAGAGTTGATCAGGGTGAGAGTTTGAAAGGGGAAAACAAGGAGTGTGTGTGGGCTGGAACCGTTAGACTTAGGAGTCTATTTATTTCTCTCTTCCACCCACTCTCTCTCTCTCTCTCTCTCTCTCTCTCAATTCCTCTCGCTCCCTTGCTCTCGCTCTCTTTCTTTCTTTCTTTCTTTCTTTCTTTCTTTCTTTCTTTCTTTCTTTCTTTCTTTCTTTCTTTCTTTCTTTCACTCACTCCCTCTCTTTCTCTTTCGATGTTTTTCTTTATTTCTCTCTTCCTCTCCCTTTCTTTTCTTCTTTTTCTTTCTTTCTTTCCTTTAAAAAAAAATAATTCAGTTGCTATTTTTTTCGATTGTTGATCTAGTCAATAATTCTCTAACTTGTGGCAAACACGTCAGACATTCAGGAAGACGTCACGGTTACCATCTTATCGTAACCTTGTTCTGCACACTACAAAAAGTGTAATCGCTAAATAAGATGACGCGAAAGTGACGTCTGCTCACTTGCCATAAGTGCATGCCGTAAACAGAAAAACAAAAGAAAGGTCAAACACTGAGCCCGAGAAGGGAGGACGAAATAGATGAGGCTAATGGCTCCCTGCTCACGGGCGTTGGAAGAGGGGCGCGCAATGCCCCCGGCGTCTACCCTGCAACTCACGGGGCTACAGGCGGCCCCGGGTGTTAAGGGCGCCGAAAGTTGTCACATGTAAAGTAAACCAACGCTATGACCGTAAATGCAATTAATTCGGCAAGGGGGGCTCCGAAAATTTGCGACAATTCTGGAAGTGTGGAGGGCGTTGCCCGCCCCAGGTTGGTACTTAGTTTAGAGCGGTATTTTCATTTCACTTCATATACTTAATATAGCTCCTTTAAACAAAAAAGTGTATTCTGAATGCATTGTGGTTTTCAATAACAAGGGGTGTTCAAATCAAGGAAGCCAACGGGTGTCACCAACTGTCGCTGCCCCACTGCCCTAGCTAATGGCACCAATTGGACGTTCCCTTGGGCGGTCTAACATTGGGGCGCCGCGGACATTTTTTTTTAAGGACCTTATTTCTACACGCGCTGCGATCTTGTCGTCACAATTTTGTTGTTGACACACGTGACTCTATCGCTCAGTTGATCGCCTGCCTCGTGCAGGGCTCACCTGGTGAACGGCGGGAGAAGGGTGGATGGGAGGGGGGTGTGTGTTCGAAAGTGGTTAGGGGACATACTATACGGCAATGAATATCGGACTTCCCTAATTTGGGTCGAGGGAAGGGGGTTGGGTGGGTTGTTGAGAGATGGGTGAATCACATGACATGTAACCTATGGTTTACCTGAAGGGTTGATGCAAAGCGTGTGTTGATACAGAGTGTGTGTTGATACAGAGTGTGTGTTGATACAGAGTGTGCGTTGATGCAGAGTGTGCGTTGATACAGAGTGTGCGTTGATACAGAGTGTGTGTTGATACAGAGTGTGTGTTGATACAGAGTGTGTGTTGGAATGTGGATAATGTACATATTAAAATATAAGGTGCCAAAAATAATAGTTTAAAATATATATATATATACTTTTTTTTAAAAATAGAGTCTACCTTTTTATCAAAGATGACTTTGAAAGCAGTTTTAAAAAAAAGAAAATAATGTAACATTTCTTAAAGTGCATTGTCAAAGAAAAGCTATGGAAAAATTATTTAATTGTATGAATTAATGTGGAATTAACCAGCAATAATAATGAAATGTTGGCTTTCAGACCTCCAAAATAACCAACCTTGAATTTCATCCACTGATAGTGAGTAAACAAATGACCGTTAACCAGTTTAACAATTTCCTTTTTTTATTTTTGATCCCCCCACCCGATTTAAAATCCTCATTACCCCCACCCTCCCGGGAAGCCTGGTGAAATCCCATACGGTACTGTCACCCACGTGATTCTGTAAATTTCGGTCATTGAACCACATGATTCTGTCACTTCAGACATTGAACCACATGGGTCTGTCACTTCGGACATTGAACCACATGGTTCTGTCACTTCAGACATTGAACCACATGGGTCTGTCACTTCGGACATTGAACCACATGATTCTGTCACTTCAGACATTGAACCACATGGGTCTGTCACTTCGGACATTGAACCACATGGTTCTGTCACTTCGGACATTGAACCACATGGTTCTGTCACTTCGGATATTGAACCATATGATTCTGTCACTTCAGACATTGAACCACATTGTTCTGTCACTTCAGACATTGAACCACATGGTTCTGTCACTTCAGACATTTAACCACATGGTTCTGTCACTTCAGACATTGAACCACATGGTTCTGTCACTTCAGACATTGAACCACATGGTTCTATCACTTCAGAATTGAACCACATGGTTCTGTCACTTCAGACATTGAACCACATGGTTCTGTCACTTCAGACATTGAACCACATGGTTCTATCACTTCAGAATTGAACCACATGGTTCTGTCACTTCAGACATTGAACCACATGGTTCTGTCACTTCAGACATTGAACCACATGGTTCTGTCACTTCAGACATTAAACCACATTGTTCTGTCCCTTCGGTCACTGAACCACATGCGTAAACGACAGTGTCCCTGCCATAGATCTTATCCTGTTGTAAAGTATGTATAAATAAATAAATATTCACTGCAATATAATTGTTTTCGTTGATGACATGCCTCAGAGTTTAAATGAAATTACAAAAGTGAAGGTCAATTTAAAAAGATTTCTAGGTCTCAAAATAATTAAAATGAGCTGGAGGGTATCCCCCCAAACCCACCTCGGGTGTGTCCCGTTTTTTCCAGTTCATAATTTGATCAAACTATACTAGAAGGCTCTACATAGAGATGGAGAATCCGTACTTGACCTTTTAGCTAGAGTTTCGATTCTGGAAACTTGGTATGGTTAGTTTACTGACCAGTATGTGTATGGTTGGTTTGTTGACCAGTATGTGTATGGTTAGTTTATAGACTAGTATGTGTATGGTTGGTTTGTTGACCAGTATGTGTATGGTTGGTTTCTTGACCAGTATGTGTATGGTTGGTTTGTTGACCAGTATGTGTATGGTTGGTTTGTTGACCAGTATGTGTATGGTTAGTTTATTGACTAGTATGTGTATGGTTGGTTTGTTGACCAGTATGTATATGGTTGGTTTGTTGACCAGTATGTGTATTTGTTGGTTTCTTTACCAGTATGTGTGTAGTTTATTTGTTTACATGTGTGTGTATTGTTGATTTGTTTACAGTAAGTGTATGTTAATGTTTGGTCTGTTGAAAAATATGTGTATGTTGAGTTAGTTTACCAGTATGCGAATGTTTGTTTTGATTACCAGTATGTGAATGTTTAGTTTGTGGACCAGGCATGTGCCGTGCTACGAAATACACCAGTCTATCTGACAATCCCATGGAACTAACCAACCGAAAAACTAAAGCCCAGCTTAATCGCTGGGAATCCCGCAGTCACGCAAGGGTAACAGAGAGAGGTGGGAGGGGTTGGTTGGGGACAGTGAGGGGTTGGGTGGGGGAGGTGGAAGGGGTTGGGTGGGGAGAGAGGTGGAAGGGGTCGGGTAGGGAGAGAGGTGGAATGGGTTGGAAGGCAATAGTGGTGGAAGGGAATAGTGGTGGAAGGGGTTGGATGGAAATAGTGGTGGAAGGAGTTGGATGGGGACAGAGAGGGATTGGGTGGGGAAGAGGTGGAAGGGGTTGGGTGGGGACAGAGAGGGGTTGGGCGGGGGAGAGGTGGAAGGGGTTGGGTGGAGATAGTGGTGAAAGGGGTTGGGTGGGGAGAGAAATGGAAGGGATTGGGTGGGGATAGTGGTGGAAGGGGTTGGGTTGGGAGAGAAATGGAAGTGGCTCAGTGGGAAGAGGTAGAAGGGGTTGGGTGGGGAGAGGTAAAAAGGGTTGTGGGGGGAGAGAAATGGAAGGGATTGGGTGGGGAGAGGTAGAAGGGGTTGGGTGGAAAGAGAAATGGAAGGGGGTGGGTGGGGAGAGGTAGAAGGGGGTGGGTGGGGAGAGGTAGAGGGGG
>CAXITT010000018.1:1489180-1502603 GCA_964033795.1 Lymnaea stagnalis
AGGGCCCTAATACCACACTCACACATCGGACAGATAGCACAGGGCCCTAATACCACACTCACACATCGGACAGATAGCACAGGGCCCTAATACCACACTCACACATCGGACAGATAGCACAGGGCCCAAATACCACACTCACACATCGGACAGATAGCACGGGGCCCTAACACTACACTCACACACCAGACAGATAGGAAAGGGCCCTAACACCACACTCACACATCGGACAGATAGCACGGGGCCCTAACACCACACTCACACACCAGACAGATAGCAAAGGGCCCTAACACCACACTCACACACCGGACAGATAGCACAGGGCCCTAACAATGCACTCACACACTGGACAGATAGCACGGGGCCCTAAAACCACACTCACACACTGGACAGATAGCACAGGGCCCTAATACCACACTCACACATCGGACAGATAGCACAGGGCCCAAATACCACACTCACACATCGGACAGATAGCACAGGGCCCAAATACCACACTCACACATCGGACAGATAGCACAGGGCCCTAATACCACACTCACACATCGGACAGATAGCACAGGGCCCAAATACCACACTCACACATCGGACAGAAGTGGGGGGAGAGAAATGGAAGGGATTGGGTGGGGAGAGGTAGAAGGGGTTGGGTGGAAAGAGAAATGGAAGGGGTTGGGTGGGGAGAGGTAGAAGGGGTTGGGTGGGGAGAGGTAGAAGGGGTTGGAAGGGAAGAGGTAGAAGGCGTTAGGTGGGAAGAAAAATGGAAGGGGTTGGGTGGGGAGAGCTAAAGGGTTTGGATGGGAAGAAGTAGAAAGGGTTGGGTGCGAAGAAGAAATGGAAGGGGTTGAGTGGGGAGAGGTGGAAGGGGTTGGGTTGGGAGAGGTAGAAAGGGTTGTTTGAGGGAGAGGTGGAAGAGGTTGGGTGGGGAAAGATGTGGAAGGGGTTGAGTTGGGATGGAGGTGGATAGTGTTGGGTGGAAAGAGAAGTGGAAGGGGTTTGGTGGGGAGAGAGAACGGGTCTGGAAGCAGATACAACACATTCTTTAAAAGACGATATGGCACAGGGCCCTAACACCACACTCACACACCAGACAGATAGCAAAGGGCCCTAAAACCACACTCACACACCGGGCAGATAGCACAGGGCCCTAACACTGCACTCACACACCGGACAGATAGCACGGGGCCCTAACACCACACTCACACATCGGAGAGATAGCACGGGGCCCTAACACCACACTCACACACCAGACAGATAGCAAAGGGCCCTAACACCACACTCACACATCGGACAGATAGCACAGGGCCCTAACACCACACTCACACACCGGACAGATAGCACGGGGCCCTAACACCACACTCACACACCAGACAGATAGCAAAGGGCCCTAATACCACACTCACACACCAGACAGATAGCAAAGGGCCCTAACACCACACTCACACACCGGACAGATAGCACGGGGCCCTAAAACCACACTCACACACTGGACAGATAGCACAGGGCCCAAATACCACACTCACACATCGGACAGATAGCACAGGGCCCTAATACCACACTCACACATCGGACAGATAGCACAGGGCCCAAATACCACACTCACACATCGGACAGATAGCACAGGGCCCTAATACCACACTCACACATCGGACAGATAGCACAGGGCCCTAATACCACACTCACACATCGGACAGATAGCACAGGGCCCTAATACCACACTCACACATCGGACAGATAGCACAGGGCCCTAATACCACACTCACACATCGGACAGATAGCACAGGGCCCTAATACCACACTCACACATCGGACAGATAGCACAGGGCCCTAATACCACACTCACACATCGGACAGATAGCACAGGGCCCTAATACCACACTCACACATCGGACAGATAGCACAGGGCCCTAATACCACACTCACACATCGGACAGATAGCACAGGGCCCTAATACCACACTCACACATCGGACAGATAGCACAGGGCCCTAATACCACACTCACACATCGGACAGATAGCACAGGGCCCTAATACCACACTCACACATCGGACAGATAGCACAGGGCCCTAATACCACACTCACACATCGGACAGATAGCACAGGGCCCTAATACCACACTCACACATCGGACAGATAGCACAGGGCCCTAATACCACACTCACACATCGGACAGATAGCACAGGGCCCTAATACCACACTCACACATCGGACAGATAGCACAGGGCCCTAATACCACACTCACACATCGGACAGATAGCACAGGGCCCTAATACCACACTCACACATCGGACAGATAGCACAGGGCCCTAATACCACACTCACACATCGGACAGATAGCACAGGGCCCTAATACCACACTCACACACCGGACAGATAGCACAGGGCCCTAATACCACACTCACACACTGGACAGATAGCACAGGGCCCTAATACCACACTCACACACTGGACAGATAGCACAGGGCCCTAATACCACACTCACACACTGGACAGATAGCACAGGGCCCTAGTACCACTCTCACACACCGGACGGGTTCAATAACTCAGCCCCTTCCCCCCTTTTATACCATTGATCAGGCACAAACTTGTTTAGGGCTTGAGCCATCAGGGTTGATGGACGGTGAAGGTGTGACCCACAGCAGTTGGTGGACATTGAAAACCTGAACCATGGTTGTTGGTGGACATTGAAAACCTGAACAATGGTTCTTGGTGGACATTGAAAACCTGAACCATATATATTGGTGGACATTGAAAACCTGAACCATAGTTGATGGTGGACATTGAAAACCTAAGCCATGGTTGTTGGTGGACATTGAAAACCTGAACCACAGTTGTTGGTGGATATTGAAAACTTGAACCATGGTTGTTGGTGGACATTTGAAAACCTAAACCATAGGGGTTGGTGGACATTGAAAACCTGAACCATAGGGGTTGGTGGACATTGAAAACCTGAACCATAGGGGTTGGTGGACATTGAAAACTTGAACCATAGTGGTTGGTGGACATTGAAAACTTGAACCATAGGGGTTGGTGGACATTGAAAACCTGAACCATAGGGGTTGGTGGACATTGAAAACCAGAACCATGGTTGTTGGTGGACATTAAAAACTTGAACCATAGGGGTTGGTGGACATTTAAAACTTGAACAATGGTTGTTGGTGGACATTGAAAACTTGAACCATAGGGGTTGGTGGACATTGAAAACTTGAACCATAGGGGTTGGTAGACATTGAAAACTTGAACCATAGGGGTTGGTGGACATTCAAAACTTGTACCATAGGGGTTGGTGGACATTGAAAACTTGAACCATGGTTGTTGGTGGACATTGAAAACTTGAACCATGGTTGTTGGTGGACATTGAAAACTTGAATCATAGGGGTTGGTGGGCATTGAAAACTTGAACCATGGTTGTTGGTGGACATTAAAAACTTGAACCATGGTTGTTGGTAGACATTAAAAACTTGAACCATGGTTGTTGGTGGACATTGAAAACTTGAACCATGGTTGTTTGTGGACATTGAAATCCTGAACCATAGGGGTTGGTGGACATTGAAAACTTGAACCATAGGGGTTGGTGGACATTGAAAACTTGAACCATAGGTGTTGGTGGACATTGAAAACTTGAACCATGGGGGTTGGTGGACATTGAAAACTTGAACCATAGGGGTTGGTGGACATTGAAAACTTGAACCATAGGGGTTGGTGGACATTGAAAACTTGAACCATAGGTGTTGGTGGACATTGAAAACTTGAACCATGGGGGTTGGTGGACATTGAAAACTTGAACCACAGGGGTTGGTGGACATTGAAAACTTGAACCATAGGGGTTGGTGGACATTGAAAACTTGAACCATAGGGGTTTGTGGACATTGAAAACTTGAACCATAGGGTTGGTGGACATTGAAAACTTGAACCATAGGGGTTGGTGGACTTTGAAAACCTGAACCATAGGGGTTGGTGGACATTGAAAACTTGAACCATGGTTGTTGGTGGACATTGAAAACTTGAACCATAGGGGTTGGTGGACATTGAAAACTTGAACCATAGTTGTTGGTGGACATTAAAAAAATTGAACCATAGGGGTTGATGGAAATTAAAAACTTGAACCATAGGGGTTGGTGGACATTGAAAACTTGAACCATAGCGGTTGGTGGACATTGAAAACCTGAACCACAGTTGTTGGTGTACATTGAAAATCTGAACCATGGTTGTTGGTGGACATTGAAAACTTGAACCATAGGGGTTGGTGGACATTGAAAACTTGAACCATAGGGGTTGGTGGACATTGAAAACTTGAACCATAGGGGTTGGTGGACATTGAAAACTTGAACCATAGGGGTTGGTAGACATTGAAAACTTGAACCATGGCGGTTGGTGGACATTCAAAACTTGAACCATAGGGGTTGGTGGACATTGAAAACTTGAACCATGGTTGTTGGTGGACATTGAAAACTTGAACCATGGTTGTTGGTGGACATTGAAAACTTGAATCATAGGGGTTGGTGGACATTGAAAACTTGAACCATGGTTGTTGGTGGACATTAAAAACTTGAACCATGGTTGTTGGTAGACATTAAAAACTTGAACCATGGTTGTTGGTGGACATTGAAAATTTGAACCATGGTTGTTTGTGGACATTGAAAACCTGAACCATAGGGGTTGGTGGACATTGAAAACTTGAACCATAGGGGTTGGTGGACATTGAAAACTTGAACCATAGGTGTTGGTGGACATTGAAAACTTGAACCATGGGGGTTGGTGGACATTGAAAACTTGAACCATAGGGGTTGGTGGACATTGAAAACTTGAACCATAGGGGTTGGTGGACATTGAAAACTTGAACCATAGGGGTTGGTGGACATTGAAAACTTGAACCATGGTTGTTGGTGGACAATGAAAACTTGAACCATGGTTGTTGGTGGACATTGAAAACTTGAACCATGGTTGTTGGTGGACATTGAAAACTTGAACGATGGTTTTTGGTGGACATTGAAAACTTGAACCATAGGGGATCGTGGACATTGAAAACTTGAACCATAGGGGTTGGTGGACATTGAAAACTTTAACCATAGTGGTTGGTGGACATTGAAAACTTGAACCATAGGGGATGGTGGACATTGAAAACTTGAACCATAGGGGATGGTGGACATTGAAAACTTGAACCATAGGGGTTGGTGGACATTGAAAACTTGAACCATAGGGGTTGGTGGACATTGAAAACTTGAACCATAGGGGTTGGTTGACATTGAAAACTTGAACCATAGGGGTTGGTGGACATTGAAAACTTGAACCATAGGGGTTTGTGGACATTGAAAACTTGAACCATAGGGGTTGGTGGACATTGAAAACTTGAACCATAGGCGTTGGTGGACATTGAAAGCTTGAACCATAGGGGTTGGTGGACATTGAAAATTTGAACCATAGGGGTTGGTGGACATTGAAAACCTGAACCATAGGGGTTAAGTGGACATTGAAAACTCTAACCATAGGGGTTGGTGGACATTGAAAACTTGAACCATAGCGGTTGGTGGACATTTAAAACTTGAACCATAGGGTTTGGTGGACATTAAAAACTTGAACCATAGGGGTTGGTGGACATTGAAAACTTGAACCATAGCGGTTGGTGGACATTAAAAACCTGAACCATAGTTGTTGGTGGACATTGAAAACCTAAACAAAGGGGTTGGTGGACATTGAAAACCTGAACCATAGGGGTTGGTGGAAATTTAAAACTTGAACCATAGGGGTTGGTGGACATTGAAAACTTGAACCATGGTTGTTGGTGGACATTGAAAACTTGAACCATAGGGGTTGGTGGACATTGAAAACTTGAACCATAGGGGTTGGTGGACATTGAAATCTTGAACCATAGGGGTTGGTGGACATTGAAAGCTTGAACCATAGGGGTTGGTGGACATTGAAAACTTAAACCATAGGGGTTGGTGGACATTGAAAACTTGAACCATAGGGGTTGGTGGACATTGAAAACTTGAACCATAGGGGTTGGTGGACATTGAAAACTTGAACCATAGGGGTTGGTGGACATTGAAAACTTGAACCATAGCGGTTGGTGGACATTGAAAACTTGAACCATAGGGGTTGGTGGACATTGAAAACTTAAACCATGGGGGTTGGTGGACATTGAAAACTTGAACCATAGGGGTTGGTGGACATTGAAAACTTGAACCATAGGGGTTGGTGGACATTGAAAACTTGAACCATAGGGGTTGGTGGACATTGAAAACTTGAACCATAGGGGTTGGTGGACATTGAAAACTTGAACCATAGGGGTTGGTGGACATTGAAAACTTGAACCATAGGGGTTGGTGGACATTGAAAACTTGAACCATAGGGGTTGGTGGACATTGAAAACTTGAACCATAGGGGTTGGTGGACATTGAAAACTTGAACCATAGGGGTTGGTGGACATTGAAAACTTGAACCATAGGGGTTGGTGGACATTGAAAACTTGAACCATAGGGGTTGGTGGACATTGAAAACTTGAACCATAGGGGTTGGTGGACATTGAAAACTTGAACCATAGGGGTTGGTGGACATTGAAAACTTGAACCATAGGGGTTGGTGGACATTGAAAACTTGAACCATAGGGGTTGGTGGACATTGAAAACTTGAACCATAGGGGTTGGTGGACATTGAAAACTTGAACCATAGGGGTTGGTGGACATTGAAAACTTGAACCATAGGGGTTGGTGGACATTGAAAACTTGAACCATAGGGGTTGGTGGACATTGAAAACTTGAACCATAGGGGTTGGTGGACATTGAAAACTTGAACCATAGGGGTTGGTGGACATTGAAAACTTGAACCATAGGGGTTGGTGGACATTGAAAACTTGAACCATAGGGGTTGGTGGACATTGAAAACTTGAACCATAGGGGTTGGTGGACATTGAAAACTTGAACCATAGGGGTTGGTGGACATTGAAAACTTGAACCATAGGGGTTGGTGGACATTGAAAACTTGAACCATAGGGGTTGGTGGACATTGAAAACTTGAACCATAGGGGTTGGTGGACGTATGCCTTAAGGTTATCGGACACGCTGTGGTCCTGTATGTATTGTGACACGCTGTGGTCCTGTATGTATTGTGACACGCTGTGGTCCTGTATGTATTGTGACACGCTGTGGTCCTGTATGTATTGTGACACGCTGTGGTCCTGTATGTATTGTGACACGCTGTGGTCCTGTATGTTTTGTGACACGCTGTGGTCCTGTATGTTTTGTGACACGCTGTTGTCCTGTATGTTTTGTGACACGCTGTGGTCCTGTATGTATTGTGACACGCTGTTGTCCTGTATGTTTTGTGACACGCTGTGGTCCTGTATGTTTTGTGACATGCTGTGGTCCTGTATGTATTGTGACACGCTGTGGTCCTGTATGTATTGTGACACGCTGTGGTCCTTTACGTATTGTGACACGCTGTGGTCCTTTATGTATTGTGACACGCTGTGGTCCTTTATGTATTGTGACACGCTGTGGTCCTGTATGTATTGTGATACGCTGTGGTCCTGTATGTATTGTGACACGCTGTGGTCTTGAAAAGTTTCCGTCCATCTCAATGATACGACGGTTAGCTTTCCATTGAACTAAATAATACAAGGTAGATCAAACACGAAATAAGCAAAACATCGAACGTGTCGGCAAGAAGCCTTCTTCAGCGAACAGTACAAAAACAAAAGCTAATAAATATATAAAACTCCCTTAACTGAGTATCCCCCAGACTATCAAGAGGAAGGTATTTTCTTACCTAGTATTAGTTTGTTCTTTTCACCTAAACTGATCACAGTCTCCCACTTAATGTTCCGTGCCTTTCCTGGAAGTTTCACTGACGAGATTTTTTAAAAATTGAAAATCAAACGTTTCCCAGTCAGTCATCCCGTCTCTTCCTGTTTCCCAGTCAGTCATCCCACCTCTTCCTGTTTCCCAGTCAGTCATCCCGTCTCTTCCTGTTTCCCAGTCAGTCATCCCATCTCTTCCTGTTGTCCGGTCAGTCATCCCGTCTCTTCCTGTTTCCCAGTCAGTCATCCCACCTCTTCCTGTTTCCCAGTCAGTCATCCCTTCTCTTCCTGTTTCCCAGTCAGTCATCCCATCTCTTCCTGTTGTCCGGTCAGTCATCCCATCTCTTCCTGTTTCCCAGTCAGTCATCCCATCTCTTCCTGTTTCCCAGTCAGTCATCCCATCTCTTCATGTTTCCCAGTCAGTCATCCCGTCTCTTCCTGTTTCCCAGTCAATCATCCCGTCTCTTCCTGTTTCCCAGTTAGTCATCCCACCTCTTCCTGTTTCGGTAGAGTAGCTTTGGTTGTCTTTGAGAAGACATCACCGAAATTCAGACTTTGCCCTGGGCACATCTATTGCCTTTCGCTGTCCTGGTTGCTTGTACTCATTAGAAATTTATGGAAAAATTAAGAACTTTTGAGACTTCACATTCGCTCAATTGGCAAGTCTTTCAAATACAAAACGTAAATTCATTTCGAATATGTTTCATATCGTTTTCAAATCAACATAGAAACTTTTACTAAATCAATGATACTTCTCTGTTAATAGGTGAATAAACTGAAAGACTTCTCTGTAAATAAGTGAATAAATTGAAAGACTTCTCTGTTAATGAGTGAATAAACTGAAAGACTTCTCTGTTAATAAGTGAATGAACTGAAAGACTTCTCTGTTAATAAGTGAATAAATTGAAAGACTTCTCTGTTAATAAGTGAATAAATTGAAAGACTTCTCTGTTAATAAGTGAATAAACTGAAAGACTTCTCTGTTAATAAGTGAATAAACACTTTCTGAAGAGACAATTATTCACTTATTTTTGAAAGACTTCTCTGTTAATAAGTGAATAAACTGAAAGACTTCTCTGTTAATAAGTGAATAAACTGAAAGACTTCTCTGTTAATAAGTGAATAAACTGAAATACTTCTCTGTTAATAAGTGAATAAACTGAAAGACTTCTCTTTTAATAAGTGAATAAACTGAAATACTTCTCTGTTAATAAGTGAATAAATTGAAAGGCGTCTGTGTAAACAAGTCAATAAACTAAAAGCCGTCTCTCTCTCTCTCTCTCTCTCTCTCTCTAAATAAATAAAAATAACTGAAAGACTTCTCTGTAAATTGTTGATGGATGACCAAGCGGTACTTTGTTTGTGTGTGTGTGCGATGCGCGTGTGCGTGTGGGCGTGTGTGTGTGTGTGTAGCGCGATAACCTCCCTTAGAGCGCCTTACTTTATTGTCCGCCCTATTCCCATTTTGATCTGCCTTGCGCTTAAAGAGGAAGGGACAAGACAGGAAGTGACGACAAGACGGGAAGTAGGGTCAGTTGGACGTTATCAACTGTGTTGAAGTCAACGGTTGAAATCCTCGCTTAGTCCCCCCTCCCCCCCCCCCCCAATTTTTTTTATTTCAAAAATGGTCACCGTGGGGGGGGGGGGTGGCAGCAAGAGCGTCAAACGAACCACGGGATGCCACCTCAGGAGTTTTTCTGTCTTAGTTATCTCCCGTAGTTAGCCATGGTTGTGGTGGCCGTGACGCAGCGGATGTTGGCTGTGGGAGATTGCCCTTTCCTTGTGGTAGATGGGCAACATCCGATGTGGGTAGTGCCACCTACTTGTTGTGGTTAGTGCCACCTACTTGTTGTGGGTAGTGCCACCTACTTGTTGTGGGTAGTGCCACCTACTCGATGTGGGTAGTGTCACCTACTTGATGTGGGTAGTGCCACCTACTTGATGTGGGTAGTGCCACCTGCTCGATGTGGGCAGTGCCACCTACTCGATATTGGTAGTGCCATCCCATCGAGTTGCCCGGATTTATTATTATTTAAACAAAGCGGCTATTCGGACCCGGGTCCGAGAAGTTGCATGTTGGGATTAAAATTTAAAAAAAAAAAAAATTATTGTCAGTTTGTAAGATATAATTTGGAATCAAATGAAAACTAATTGAATGGATTATATGTGTGTAACCTTAATTCTTCAGTTTAACTAAAATAAACTACGACCAATGTCATCCGAATGGCAGTTAGTCTAATGGGGATAGCGTTTCCGGTTCCATTTTGACTAAATGCCATTCGGATGTCATTTGTGGTAGTTTATTTTAGTTAAACTGAAAAAGTTAGTTTACAAAAATATAGTCCATTCAATTATCTTTCATTTGATACCAAATCTTATCTTACAAACCCTACAATAATTTATAAATATTTTTGTAATCAACTCTAACTCTCACTTCTCGGACCCGGGTCCGAATAGCCGCAGCCTTATTTAAATTATTATTTATTTTGGGGGTTGGGTTGAAGGGGCTCACTGCAGCTCTTTCGTGACCTTGTGACGACACATACAACGACCTTGAAGCGGACGTAACATGATTAATACCCTCTAACTCTGTCCAAACAAGTGATACCCATAATTACACTCAGTCGGAAATGTATCATAGTCCTGTAGTTTAGCCAGTCATAGACAGAGTATCAGAGTGGTGCTGTGATGTTCTTTTTTTTTATATGGCTATTAATAACTAATCTTCTGCCAGCCTACTCGCCTCCCCCCCCCCGACACCCCACACTCCCTCCCCCAATCCTCACCAACCCCCACCCCCACTCCACTCTCCACTCCACCTCCGTACCCCGCCGAGCTCACTACGANATTCCCGTCAAGCCCACCACTCCCCACTCCCCCCCACCCCCACATGTCTCGGGGCCGCCCTATCTATCGTTAGACCGAGGCCAGGGCGAGTCTCCCGCAGCACTGATTTCATCTTCCATTACGGCAAAACGCTCCTGTAATTTGGTGCCTATGGTCACAGCTGTTGTTCCTCGGCCTCACCCCCGCCACACGTGACACAGAATGCCCTCACCCAGGCTCGCTGGTTCACTGCTCGCGGCTGGTGGTATTATTAGGACGGTGGGGTGGGGGTGGGTGCGGGGGTGGGGGAGGGCTGGTGGTGGGGTACGTTACAACAGTTAATATGTCGTATTCTACGCCGTGGACGTGATCTAAGTGTGCACGTCACGTGATCTTAGTGTACGAGGTCCATGAACTAAAAGTACAAGGCACGTGATCGAAGTGTACAAGACGTGTGATTTACGTGTATAAAGTACGTGATCTAAGAGTGTAATCAAGTGTTTGATCTATGTGTAAAAGGCACATGATCTAAATGTACACAACACGTGATCTTAGTGTAGTGTACAAGGAACGTTATCTCAGAGTATAAGGTACGTTCTCTGTTCTGCGTGAATGTTATCCAATAGGGATCAGTTAACATCCTCATCAAGGCTTGGGGTCTGGATAGGGTTATCCTGATACCTTACCCGGGAGGGGGGCCTGATACCTTACCCGGGAGGGGGGGGGGGTGACCGTTTCTCGGACACTGACTTGAAACTTCATTGGAAGGTGACTGGTAGGATATGGCCATTTATCTGCAAGTAACATAATCATGGAAGGGCGTGACCATTGATTGGCGTGATCATTGATTGACGTGATCATTGATGGGCGTGACTATAAATGGGCGTGACTATAAATGGGCGTGACTATAAATGGGCATGATTATTGATGGACGTTATACTGTCTTTTGGACAAGACTTTGTATGCCTAAAAGGTTCGATTACCTGAATCTGAACTAGACATGACTGGCATTCCCTCATTCACACACATCTAGACAAGGTTGGCACGCCTCACTCACACACCACTAGACAAGATTGCCACGCCCTCATTCCAAAACACAATCTAGACAAGGTTAGCACGCCCTCATTCACACACAATCTAGACAAGGTTAGCACGCCCTCATTCACACACAATCTAGACAAAGTTGGCACGCCCTCATTCACACACAATCTAGACAAGGTTAGCATGCCATCACTCACACAATCTAGACAAGGTTGGCATGCCATCACTCACACAATCTAGACAAGGTTGGCACGCCCTCACTCACACACATCTAGACAAGGATGGCACTCCTTCATTCACACACAATCTAGACAAGGCTAGCACGCCTTCACTCACACACAATCTAGACAAGGTTGGCACGCCCTCACTGACACACAATCTAGACAAGGTTGGCACGCCCTCACTCACACACAATGTAGACAAGGTTGGCACGCCCTCACTCACACACAATCTAGAAAAGGATGACACACCCTCACTCACACACAATCTAGACAAGGTTGGCACGCCCTCACTCACACACAATCTAGACATGGTTGTCACGCCATCACACATAATATAGATAAGGTTGGCACTCAATACTGAAACATTTAGGTATAATATATTTTCATTATCATGAATTCACACTACTTTAGACCACACCCCACCCTACATACACACACAAACACTTTTTTAAAATATATTACACCTCTGTAAGGGTCACTTTTCTGGTAATTTAAAACTAATCTGGACGTTTCTTGAAAACGCCATAGAACCTGTGTACTAGAGCTACTCAACATAACATGATAATTCTGCACAGTTAACAATGTTTTACAATTTCTGGGTTTAAAGCGACTATGTTACACTCTGTGACTTGCTTAAATTACACATATAAATTAAAGGACTGCTTTCAAGCTTAGTAAATGAATAAAATAGAAAAACGAGGTATGTGGAAGCTTGAATAAGAGAACAGGACAAAAAACAAGGACGTTTCGGCATAAAGCCTTCCTCAGCAAACAGTTGAAATGAAAATATAACAAAGAACAGAGCACAGTAGACAACTCAAGAAGTATCCATTGGTGTCGCCGGAAGTGGGAACACAATAAGTGATACTTCAGGTCCTAACATCAGGCGGGACCGCTGGAGAAACTCTAATACCTAGGCCCTCACACACTCACCCCTCACACACTTACCCCTCACACACACACACCACTCACACACTTTACCCGCACTCACTTTACCCTCACTCACTCATCCCTCACAAATTCAGCCCTCACACACGCAGCCACAAAAAAATACTCACCCCTCACACAATCAGCCCTCACACACTAACCCCTCACACACTTAGTCCTCACTCACGCAGCCTTCATACACTCACCCCTCACACACTTACCCCTTGCACACACACCCCTAACACACTTACCCTTACACAACCACCCACACACCAATCACACACTTACCCCTTACACACACCCCTCACACACTCACCCCCTTACACCCACCCCTCACACACTTACCCCTTACACACACCCCTCACACCCCTCACACACTTACCCCTTACACACTCATCCACACACTTACCCCTTACACACTCACCCCTCACACACTTACCCCTTACACACACACCCCTCACACAATTACCCTCACACACTCACCCTCACACACTTACCCTTTACACACTCACCCACACACCCCTCACACACTCACCCCTTACACACACCCCTCACACACGTACCCCTTACACACTCACCCACTTACCCCTTAAACACTCACCCCTCACACAC
>CAXITT010000018.1:1536655-1548639 GCA_964033795.1 Lymnaea stagnalis
GAAATGTGTGATAGTAAGGAGGATGAGATAGGAGAGAGATGTGTGATAGTAAGGAGAATGAGATAGGAGGGAAATGTGTGATAGTAAGGAGAATAAGATAGGAGGGAAATGTGTGATAGTAAGGAGGATGAGATAGGAGGGAGATGTGTGATGGTAAGGAGGATGAGATAGGAGGGAGATGTGTGATAGTAAGGAGAATGAGATAGGAGGGAAATGTGTGATAGTAAGGAGGATGAGATAGGAGAGAGATGTGTGATAGTAAGGAGAATGAGATAGGAGGGAAATGTGTGATAGTAAGGAGAATAAGATAGGAGGGAAATGTGTGATAGTAAGGAGGATGAGATAGGAGCGAGATTTGTGATAGTAAGGAGAATGAGATAGGAGGGAAATGTGTGATAGTAAGGAGGATGAGATAGGAGAGAGATGTGTGATAGTAAGGAGAATAAGATAGGAGGGAAATGTGTGATAGTAAGGAGAATAAGATAGGAGGGAAATGTGTGATAGTAAGGAGGATGAGATAGGAGCGAGATTTGTGATAGTGAGGAGAATGAGATAGGAGGGAAATGTGTGATAGTAAGGAGGATGAGATAGGAGGGAAATGTGTGATAGTAAGGAGAATAAGATAGGAGGGAAATGTGTGATAGTAAGGAGGATGAGATAGGAGGGAGATGTGTGATGGTAAGGAGGATGAGATAGGAGGGAGATGTGTGATAGTAAGGAGAATAAGATAGGAGGGAAATGTGTGATAGTAAGGAGAATGAGATAGGAGGGAAATGTGTGATAGTAAGGAGGATGAGATAGGAGGGAAATGTGTGATAGTAAGGAGAATAAGATAGGAGGGAAATGTGTGATGGTAAGGAGGATGAGATAGGAGGGAAATGTGTGATAGTAAGGAGAATGAGATAGGAGGGAAATGTGTGATAGTAAGGAGGATGAGATAGGAGGGAAATGTGTGATAGTAAGGAGGATGAGATAGGAGGGAAATGTGTGATGGTAAGGAGGATGAGATAGGAGAGAGATGTGTGATAGTAAGGAGAATAAGATAGGAGGGAAATGTGTGATAGTAAGGAGAATGAGATAGGAGGGAAATGTGTGATAGTAAGGAGGATGAGATAGGAGGGAAATGTGTGATGGTAAGGAGGATGAGATAGGAGCGAGATGTGTGATAGTAAGGAGAATGAGATAGGAGGGAAATGTGTGATAGTAAGGAGGATGAGATAGGAGAGAGATGTGTGATAGTAAGGAGAATGAGATAGGAGGGAAATGTGTGATAGTAAGGAGAATAAGATAGGAGGGAAATGTGTGATAGTAAGGAGGATGAGATAGGAGGGAGATGTGTGATAGTAAGGAGGATGAGATAGGAGGGAGATGTGTGATGGTAAGGAGGATGAGATAGGAGGGAGATGTGTGATGGTAAGGAGGATGAGATAGGAGGGAGATGTGTGATGGTAAGGAGGATGAGATAGGAGGGAGATGTGTGATGGTAAGGAGGATGAGATAGGAGGGAGATGTGTGATGGTAAGGAGGATGAGATAGGAGGGAGATGTGTGATGGTAAGGAGGATGAGATAGGAGGGAGATGTGTGATGGTAAGGAGGATGAGATAGGAGGGAGATGTGTGATGGTAAGGAGGATGAGATAGGAGGGAGATGTGTGATGGTAAGGAGGATGAGATAGGAGGGAGATGTGTGATGGTAAGGAGGATGAGATAGGAGGGAGATGTGTGATGGTAAGGAGGATGAGATAGGAGGGAGATGTGTGATGGTAAGGAGGATGAGATAGGAGGGAGATGTGTGATGGTAAGGAGGATGAGATAGGAGGGAGATGTGTGATGGTAAGGAGGATGAGATAGGAGGGAGATGTGTGATGGTAAGGAGGATGAGATAGGAGGGAGATGTGTGATGGTAAGGAGGATGAGATAGGAGGGAGATGTGTGATGGTAAGGAGGATGAGATAGGAGGGAGATGTGTGATGGTAAGGAGGATGAGATAGGAGGGAGATGTGTGATGGTAAGGAGGATGAGATAGGAGGGAGATGTGTGATGGTAAGGAGGATGAGATAGGAGGGAGATGTGTGATGGTAAGGAGGATGAGATAGGAGGGAGATGTGTGATGGTAAGGAGGATGAGATAGGAGGGAGATGTGTGATGGTAAGGAGGATGAGATAGGAGGGAGATGTGTGATGGTAAGGAGGATGAGATAGGAGGGAGATGTGTGATGGTAGGAGGATGAGATAGGAGGGAAATGTGTGATGGTAAGGAGGATGAGATAGGAGGGAAATGTGTGATGGTAGGAGGATGAGATAGGATTGGGGTGTGTGATGGTAAGGAGGATGAGATAGGAGAGAAATGTGTGATGGTAAGGAGGATGAGATAGGAGGGAGATGTGTGATGGTAAGGAGGATGAGATAGGAGGGAGATGTGTGATAGTAAGGAGGATGATATAGGAGGGAAATGTGTGATGGTAAGGAGGATGAGATAGGAGCGAAATGTTTGATGGTAAGGAGGATGAGATAGGAGCGAGATGTGTGATAGTAAGGAGAATGAGATAGGAGGGAAATGTGTGATAGTAAGGAGGATGAGATAGGAGAGAGATGTGTGATAGTAAGGAGGATGAGATAAAAGGAGGATGAGATAGGAGGGAGATGTGTGATGGTAAGGAGGATGAGATAGGAGGGAGATGTGTGATGGTAAGGAGGATGAGATAGGAGGGAGATGTGTGATAGTAAGGAGGATGAGATAGGAGGGAAATGTGTGATGGTAAGGAGGATGAGATAGGAGCGAAATGTGTGATGGTAAGGAGGATGAGATAGGAGCGAGATGTGTGATAGTAAGGAGGATGAGATAGGAGGGAAATGTGTGATAGTAAGGAGGATGAGATAGGAGAGAGATGTGTGATAGTAAGGAGGATGAGATAGGAGCGAAATGTGTGATAGTAAGGAGAATGAGATAGGAGCGAAATGTGTGATAGTAAGGAGGATGAGATAGGATTGGGGTGTGTGATGGTAAGGAGGATGAGATAGGAGCGAGATGTGTGATAGTAAGGAGAATGAGATAGGAGGGAAATGTGTGATAGTAAGGAGGATGAGATAGGAGAGAGATGTGTGATAGTAAGGAGGATGAGATAGGAGGGAAATGTGTGATAGTAAGGAGGATGAGATAGGAGGGAGATGTGTGATGGTAAGGAGGATGAGATAGGAGGGAGATGTGTGATGGTAAGGAGGATGAGATAGGAGGGAGATGTGTGATGGTAAGGAGGATGAGATAGGAGGGAAATGTGTGATGGTAAGGAGGATGAGATAGGAGGGAGATGTGTGATGGTAAGGAGGATGAGATAGGAGGGAGATGTGTGATGGTAAGGAGGATGAGATAGGAGAGAAATGTGTGATAGTAAGGAGAATGAGACAGGAGGGAGATGTGTGATGATTAGGAGGAATGAGATAGGAGGGAGATGTGTGGTGGTAAGGAGGATGAGATAGCAGGGAAATGTGTGATGGTAAGGAGGATGAGATGGGAGGGAAATGTGTGATGGTAAGGAGGATGAGATAGGAGGGAAATGTGTGATGGTAAGGAGGATGCGATAGGAGGGAGATGTGTGATGGTAAGGAGGATGAGATAGGAGGGAAATGTGTGATGGTAAGGAGGATGAGATAGGAGGGAGATGTGTGATGGTAAGGAGGATGAGATAGGAGGGAAATGTGTGATGGTAAGGAGGATGAGATAGGAGGGAGATGTGTGATGGTAAGGAGGATGAGATAGGAGGGAGATGTGTGATGGTAAGGAGGATGAGATAGGAGGGAGATGTGTGATGGTAAGGAGGATGAGATAGGAGGGAGATGTGTGATGGTAAGGAGGATGAGATAGGAGGGAGATGTGTGATGGTAAGGAGGATGAGATAGGAGGGAGATGTGTGATGGTAAGGAGGATGAGATAGGAGGGAGATGTGTGATGGTAAGGAGGATGAGATAGGAGGGAGATGTGTGATGGTAAGGAGGATGAGATAGGAGGGAGATGTGTGATGGTAAGGAGGATGAGATAGGAGGGAGATGTGTGATGGTAAGGAGGATGAGATAGGAGGGAGATGTGTGATGGTAAGGAGGATGAGATAGGAGGGAGATGTGTGATGGTAAGGAGGATGAGATAGGAGGGAGATGTGTGATGGTAAGGAGGATGAGATAGGAGGGAGATGTGTGATGGTAAGGAGGATGAGATAGGAGGGAGATGTGTGATGGTAAGGAGGATGAGATAGGAGGGAGATGTGTGATGGTAAGGAGGATGAGATAGGAGGGAGATGTGTGATGGTAAGGAGGATGAGATAGGAGGGAGATGTGTGATGGTAAGGAGGATGAGATAGGAGGGAGATGTGTGATGGTAAGGAGGATGAGATAGGAGGGAGATGTGTGATGGTAAGGAGGATGAGATAGGAGGGAAATGTGTGATGGTAAGGAGGATGAGATAGGAGGGAAATGTGTGATGGTAAGGAGGATGAGATAGGAGGGAAATGTGTGATGGTAAGGAGGATGAGATAGGAGGGAGATGTGTGATGGTAAGGTGGATGAGATAGGAGGGAAATGTGTGATGGTAAGGTGGATGAGATAGGAGGGAGATGTGTGATGGTAAGGTGGATGAGATAGGAGGGAAATGTGTGATAGTAAGGAGGATGAGATAGGATGGAGATGTGTGATGGTAAGGTGGATGAGATAGGAGGGAGATGTGTGATGGTAAGGTGGATGAGATAGGAGGGAGATGTGTGATGGTAAGGAGGATGAGATAGGAGGGAGATGTGTGATGGTTAGGAGGATGATAGGATGGAGATGTGTGATGGTAAGGAGGATGAGATAGGAGGGAGATGTGTGATGGTTAGGAGGATGATAGGATGGAGATGTGTGATTGTAAGGAGGATGAGATAGGGGGGAGATGTGTGATGGTATGGAGGATGAGATAGGAGGGAGATGTGTGATGGTATGGAGGATGAGATAGGAGGGAGATGTGTGATGGTATGGAGGATGAGATAGGAGGGAGATGTGTGATGGTATGGAGGATGAGATAGGAGCGAGATGTCAGAAGTAGGATGAGATAGGAGGGAGATGTGTGATGGTAAGGAGGATGAGATAGGAGGGAGATGTGAGAAGTAGGATAAGTGTTAATTGAACAGATGAGATTAGATGGTGAGACAGGAGGTAGAGATTAGATTGAGTGAGAGGGCGAGATAGGAGTCAGGAGTGAGAGGAGGCAGGCAAGAGTGTTTTAGAGTTACACGAGTTTTCCCAGTCCGTTACTTGATAGACATATTTTAATATGTGGCACTGCCAATGGTGGCACTGCCAATGGTGGCACTGCCAATGGGTGGCACTGCCAATGGGTGGCACTGCCAATGGTGGCACTGCCAATGGGTGGCACTGCCAATGGGTGGCACTGCCAATGGTCGCATTTCCAATGGTTTTACGTATATTGATAGCTTGACCTTGGTACGGATAGTAGACATGTTAGATAGCTTGGACTTTGGTACCTATAGTTGACGTATTAATATCATTGACCTTGGTACGTATCGTTGACGTATTGATAACTTGGACCTTGACACGTATATTTGACCAATTGATCACATTGAATCATTAGATTCTGCAACGGCTGGATACGTCTAGTGGAGTTCTTGTTAGGAAGCAACTCAACAACTGACCGCCACTCTGTTCAACATTGGTTCGAATGCTAGTCTTTATCTATCATAACATGGCATGTCTTCCGCGAGACCTGAAGTTAGAGACGAAATTTAAATGTGTCGATGTAGTTGAACCCTGCCTTGGGGCAGCCATGGTTACATCCCAAATGGGCAAGGGCGCGGTGGGGCGGGCGTTATAGATAAAATGGGGGACCGGGGTGGGGCGGGCGTCGGAGACAGGCGACACGCACGTTCTCCAGATTCGACAGTGGATATTTGAGATAACGTCCCCGTCGCTCTGTCGCACAAGCCAATTTAAAACCCTCGGGCAGTCATCGTTTTTATCCGCATCTCTACCTGCCATAGGCGTGTCTCTTGGTTTGTAACAATGGTGGGAACAAAAAAAACAAAAAAAAAAACAACAACACAAAGTGCATATTTTGAGACAGGTAAACATGGATTTTTAACCATTTGTGACGTGCCTGAACTATACTCTATACCATTACATGATGACCCTTGCAACATAACCATTTAGTTCATAGACAAACCAAGAAGTTAAGACCTGGCTCCGCTAAACTGCGGACTCTTTCGTTTTGTACTCATTTACGGTGTAATACGAATATAGGGAAAGGGGGGGGGGAGTAGTTAGAGCTCAAGTAATAAAGCACGGGGGAAGGGCAACTACTCCAACTCACCATGGCCTGGACGTTTAGATTCTACTTCTTCGGGACGTTGTGGGTGTAAGAGTGTGGATGAAATCAACGTTTGACCGTAGTCGGAGCTCTGTGTGGGCAACCAATGTAAGGGTGCGCTGCGGTAAGACAAGACGAGTGAGATCCTCTAACCGCGAACCTCTCGAGTTACACAGACTTTCGGAGAACAGATCGGCCTTTGATTGCCGCCGAGCGTCGGGGCGGGAGGGGGGGGGGTAAGAGGAAGGGGCGGGAAGGCGCGAGACGGAACGACGGTATCCGCCATTTCCATTGGCCGCCCGCCCTGTCAATCAATCCCCGGCCCACCTCCCACCGGCGCTCTCGTGACCGTCTCGTCAGTTACGGCAGTAGAAACTTGCCCGAGCAGTCGCCGAGGTTCTTGCTTTCGGAAATTGTGCGCTGGCCTCCAGACGTGAAACAATGTTTTCTCTTTGAAAACTGCGCCACTGTTTGGATTACTAATTCATATTACTCTATTGTTTTCACACGTTCAAATCTACATGCTAATAGATTTGTGAAGTGATTCACGTCTATTTATAGACTAACCAGTACTCGGACTCGTCGTAGAACCACCTTTACGGCAACCCAACGTATCCAGATCTATTTGCCTTGTCGAGTTGGATATTTTACCGACTTCAGTGTTCATACTCTTTAGAGTTGTTCTATAAAGAAGAAACTGAATACGTATTCTCAATATATATTTTCACTAACAACCCCGATGGATATTGTGTGGATCTAAAAGAGTAACAGTGAGTTACACGCACGGAATATCATACTGTCCAGCTCTACTCGTGTTGACTATGGAGGCGACGGCCTTCCGTTGAGCGCCGGCAATTTCAACTTATCGGGACTCCAATCGCCGACAGCCATCAGTAATGAGCGCCTCAATATCACGTGACGGTTCCTGTGCTGACCTCGCGGTCCAGTCATCGGTCAGCGCCCTGCACATTCCAGGTTCTCACACCTTTATTCCGTTTCAACAGTTCTCACTCTCCGACGCCAGCGGACTTCGCAACCCCGCGGACGACAACAACAACAAGTCGTCTGTCCCGGTGGTGTCTGTGGTCACCGCCGTGTCCGGTTTGTGCCCGGCCATCCCTGTGGTCAGCATGAACCAGCAAGGACAGTTGACGCAGTCGGTCGTAGCACCGACCATCATTCCGGCTGTCGTGACGCCCATCGCCGTACAGACTTCCGGCGGCCTGGCACCGTCCACCACGATGACGATGACCAGCGCCCTCAACATCACCAGCCACCTCGCCATGACTGCGCCGCAGCAGCAACAAAACCTCACCAACGCGCCCATCAACCTCAGCAGTCCTCAAACGAACGGTGTCAAGACCGCAACTCACGCCCCCAACACATCCCTCGGGAACACGCCCTCATCGGGGAGTAAAGCTTCCAGCAACACCAACACCCCTAGTGGCGCCAACTGTAAATCCAGCAGTTCGAAATCTTCGTCTTCCGCCAGCAGTCAGAGCGTCACCGCTGAACAGACGGACGACCTGGTGAAGCCCGTGTTCAGAGACGGCGAGCTGGTCCTGGAGGTCGAGTGTGGTCAGAACAAAGCTATCCTGTACCTGTCCAAACTGTGCCAAGGGAGTAAGGGACCGTGCATCAGCTTCCAGAGCTCGTGGCTGACCCCCAACGAGTTCCAGTTCGTGTCGGGCAGGGAGACCGCCAAGGATTGGAAGCGGTCCATCCGACACCACGGGAAGAGTCTCAAACTGCTGCTGGCCAAAGGGATCCTCAATGTCCATCCGACCATGTGTGATTGTGACGGTTGTAGGCAAGGGGCCACTCTGGTGAGTAGGTTTACCGGGGATGAAGGAAATGGGGGGGGGGGCTAATGCATTTATTTTCGCGCGTCGTCAGTTTAAGCTTAATTCGTTATTTATTTTAGAAATGTTTATGTTACTTAATGAACTACCATTACATCTTTTCATAACATTCATTACACCATTTCATCTTTTCATAACATTCATTACCATTTCATCTTTTCATTACATTCTCCTCTCTACCATTACATCTTTCATTACATTCGTCACCATTACATCTTTTCACTAAATTCTCTGCCATTACATCCTTTCATAACATTCTCTAACTTTTCATATCATTCATCAATAACAATATTACACCTGTTCAAAACTTTCAATAATAACATTACGGTCATTACGTCTACAATTTTTAGACGTCTCATTTCGTTATGTAATGGTTCAATTAGTTTATTACAACGACTGCGTTGTGGACACAGGTAGGGTTTCTTCCAGCTGCTTGCAATAACTTGAACACGAGGGCTTACTATCCACTTACACTCGCCAGTCAACGTACACCCGCCAGTCAACTTCCTATGCTTATGGGTTATACTCGCCAACCAGCTTACTTTTCTATGTCTTATACTCGCCAATGTTTCGAGGCCCTACCAAGTTCCCTCATCTGAATTATATTTCTTTGGAACTTACACACATTATGCTCTTTCTTATAATTTCTAGGATGTAGTATTGTCCCTTTACCAGCATTGTATAAAACTATAAATAGACTTAGTTATAATATTCACATCAGTTGCCTTTATATATGTAGTATTGGCATCGTTATATTTCCATCTAAAACAAGAGAAATTTAAAGTAGCATTTATTGTAATAAATATCCTTTAATTAAATTGTGATGGTAGTACTTGTTAAAGTGGGACCTAGGTAGTCTAAGTGGGACCTACATAGTCAAAGTGGGACCTACATAGTCAAAGTGGGACCTACATATTTGAACCTTTTACTTTCCTATACTTGAACATGTTCTATTCCCTTCTTCTTTTATTCGGAATTCTAAAGTATGACGATGATACCTGATTTTGTTGTCATGTAACACTACTTTATATTTGTCATTTGACATCTTCCTTGGCTTTGTTACAATTACGTTTGGTACAATAATGACTATCCTTTGGTGTAAGAACAATTTATGAAAATAACCAAATGTGTACAATCGGAGCTCCATAAATTGTGCCACCCACCCACTTTATCATATTCTTTAAACTTGGTCCTGGCAACAGCGCTGCTTTGTGTGTACGATCGTGTGTGCGTGTGTGTGTACCCGCACGCCACGGACTGAAAAACACCCCCATACCGCAGTAACAGACCAACCTTTCACCCGATCCACCGGACTCTAAACCCCTCTATCGAACCTTGGCCGCCACTCGAGACAGCCCTCGTTCAGCGCTCGTGTCACGGCCCGCCACCCGCGGTCTGTTATCGGCGGGCTGCCGGGTATCGGAGCGTCCCAACGCTACTCGACGGGATGCGCCGGTGTACTCGAGCGTTTTTCGAGAGCCTACTTGAGTTTTGCTATAAGCACACCCAGGGGAGAGGGGTGAGACGAACCGAGGGAGTTTGGGTTGAACGTACTGCGGGCTACCCAAGTGGGGGGAGGGGGTTGAACGTACTGCGTGCTACCCAAGTGGCCATTGTTCCTAGATTATGGATTCGGCGTGCATGCCATCATAGCCTGGCCGTGGCGCTCGGAGTGGACCAGGCAAATATCAATAATCACGTTCATCAGATATGACGTACGTTAATAACAAACATTAGTTTACACCCCTTGACGTGCATTTTATATGTTCATAACTTACATTAGTATACAATCTTTACTTTCATATGTTCATAACTTACATTAGTATACAATCTTTACTTTCATTTTTACTTACATCTCTGTTGATCTACTAATTTAACTACCGGTATTTGTTACAAAAATGTAAATCGAAAAAAAAATCTGCTTTTCGGGTAACATCCATTAAAAATCCATTTTTATTTAACTATTCCAATGTATTGGTCAGTTCTTTATTTTCGTAATAATAATGTTATACCACATTTTGATTTGTGCTTGGCTAATCTCTGACTTTGCCACTTTCTTTACTCCACTATAAATGACGTAATTGTTAAAAGAATCTATTATTATTCACAAACTCGTTATAATCAATTACATGCATAGTGGCATACTCTCTATTAAGGTTATAAAGCGCTGTTAAACTCCATAGCAGCGTTCAGTTCACCAACCATGACCGGTGCCTATCCGCGAGCCTTGCGTCGCCTGTCCGCACGGCATGAAATTTGATTGTCATAATAATATTTTAAATAAATCTGATACCGGTCCCTTGATGCAATTCCACAACTGGTCCGCCGGTCCGCCAATTTAAAATCTGAGAAACGTCGGTCTATGTCTAATGATACAGCATAATTATACACTCTCTATTATAACCACATAATGAAACCTTAAACGGCATTTCCTAAGCATTTAACTTTGGCGGACCGATGGACAAGTTTTCTAAATAACACCAGGAACCGGCGCAATATTTATTAATTATATTTTCTATTTATTTGACAATAATGTTCATGTTTTGTGCGGACCGGTGACGTATGGCTCGTGGACCGGCGACGTATGGCTCGTGGACCGGCGACGGATGGCTCGCGGACCGGCGACGTATGGCTCGTGGACCGGCGACGCATGGCTCGCGGACTGGTGACGTATGGCTCGCGGACCACCATTTGGGAAACGCTGATCGATACTAAACTACCTACATTCTCTCTGGTCTATTATACACTACCTTCATTCTCACTGATCTATAATAAGCTACCTACATTCTCTCGGATCTATAATAAGCTACCTACATTCTCTCGGATCTATAATAAACTACCTACATTCTCTCGGATCTATAATAAACTACCTACATTCTCTCGGATCTATACACCACCCTGCTAGATATACTCTACTTAGACACATACTCCACACTACACTACATACTCTATAAAACTATGCACAAAATTGTAAAAACTTTTTTTTTTTAAAGACTTATTTTCGCCTTTAAACCGAAGGCTTTTCCAAGGGGAGGGAATCTATTTGCAGAAGTCGTGCCTTGTACTGGAGATAATCGCCTTGGTCGTATCTCGCCCCCCTGTCGTGGACGTACAATCGAGACTTAATCCTTTTATTTTGTCACCCCATATTCTCCCCATTCCCCATGTTAGACCGGGGGGTTCTCCTGTCTGCTTTATCTCTAAAGGGCTTTTACCACGAGATAGGGTCACAATTCGGCTCGGTGGTGATCATTTGAAAAAATAAAAACACAGCTTCGTGTGGGCTCGTAGCTGAACGAACCGGAGTCCCTGCCTTAGGCGAGTGGAAAGTCTCGGGGGGGGGGGGGGGGGAGTGTTTAGTATCTATTCTTCTTGATTCAATTGTTCATTTGTTAACGCTGCCTCGGCAGATATAATCTATCCGAGGGCCATTCGTTGCGCTGGACCAACTGAGATACATTTCAAAGTAAATACAGGTCCAGAACCATGTTGTAGTCAGATGTATAGTACTATTATATGCTATCTGGTCAGAAGGTCATTACTAATATATAGCTATAGCCAGATGTTCAGTACTATGATAGGGTTTGATTTCCAGGAGGCATACTATGATATATTCTGGCGCCAAATAATTATAAATCTTTAGCCAGGTTCCGGAAATATTGGTTATTTCATGTTACTTAAACCTAATTTGGAAAGGGGGGGGGGGGGGGAAAGCGTGCACGGTTACTGCAAATTTAGCCGAGGGGGTTTTAAGTTTAAAGGGTGTGTATCCAATTT
>CAXITT010000018.1:1558902-1600141 GCA_964033795.1 Lymnaea stagnalis
AGCTCGTGCCCCCCCCCCCCCCCCCCAGTTGATGTGCTCCGGTGTTGTGGTGGTCACGTCCAACGGGCAAACAGCAGCCGGCGCCGTGTTAGCTCGGACAACAGCCCAAGTCTCCGCGGCGCGTTGGGTGACGGGCCGGGCCATCGTGCGACGGATCAGGCCGGGCTTTGCTCGCCGCCTGGGTAAACACGGCCTCAGTGTTCGCGCGCCACAAAAGCGTCATTTATCGGGCGCGAGGATTTCTTTGCCCCCTTGTACAGCGCGGCACCCCTGCGGCTTTCATTACGAGGTCGACTTGCCACCCTCACTCCCTCCCCCTCTCCCCCAGCCCTATCTGCGTACGTGCTGATCTTTCGATCTGGGAGCCTCCAGTCGTAACGCAAGGGAGCAGGGTGGGGGAAGGCGCGCTATGGTTATGTATGGCTTTAGCGTTTTTTTTTGGGGGGTGGTAAACCTGGGCTGGCTGGTCTAACGTTACAGTCACGTGGGTACGGCTTTCAAGGAAGGGGTGGGAACCTTAGTTGGACGTCGGCGATAAGAAAGATGAACAAAATAGAATGTGGATGTTTTATATATATGCCTGTATATCTATAGTTGGTCCAGTTAAGCTTGTGCTGTGCAAGCCACAATCATCACCTGGTAGTCATCCGAAAAATGATGCTACTCTTGTTAACCGCTTGTTTTTCTACACAAAGATCTGTCTCTATGTTTCATTATCAAACTTAATACCCCAGTGAAGTGGTGGCCTTGTTGTCATTTCACACTGCTCACATCACTCACCTTCTGTTAGTAAGCAATTAACCAAGTGGACAGGCCAACGTTAGTTGGTCACTGACGCGGGTCATCCATAGGTAAGGTCGGTTGCGGTCAGTCATGTGTTTAATTGATTAGTCATCTCCCAACTCCTATTGTTCTCTAAGTCCCACTAATCCAATCCTATACATGCCTGTAGGTCCATCTAATCCAGAACCTATACAAGCCTGTAGGTCCATCAAATCCAGACCCTATACATACCTGTAGGTCCATCTAATCCATCCTTTTATATACCTGTAGGTATCCAGTACCAAAAATTCAGTCTTAACTTCCCTTTCCTCAACCTATCCAAATGCTCCATGGTCTGCCTCCGCCTGACTAAATATTCCCCTGGTCCAATTTAGCCGGTGCTGTCCAACCCTTTTGACTACGTCAGCCGAATCAACTAAAGAATCCGGTCCACCAGTACCCGCCCTCCGACTGCGGCCTGTGCTGTTAGTATCCCCCCCCTCCACCCACCCTTTAACCATCAGCCCGTGTTGTAGTTCCTCCTCCCAACTTTAACCACCAACCCGTGTTGTAGTTCCTCCTCCCAACTTTAACCACCAAAACGTGTGGCAGTCCCGTCCCCCCCTGTAACCGCCAACCCGTTTAGTCGTTCCTTTCCCCATTCCGCTCCCCTTTAACTACCAACACGTCATAGTTGCCTCCCCCCCCCCCTTGAACAACAACGCGTTGCAGTCTTGTTCCCCCTTTAACCGACAACCCGTGTTGTAGTTCCCCATCCCACCTCCCCCACCCCATCCCCTTTAACCGCCAGCCTGTGTTGTTATGTCCCCCCAACCCCCTTTAACCGCCAACCCGTGTTGTTGGTTCCCAACTTCCTTACCCGCGGCGCTCTCAGATAACAAGGGGGAGATAAGCGGACTAACGGATGTTTACCCAGCGCGGGGGATCACGCAATTAAAACAGCACCTGGGGGAGCTCCACCGCTTGTTTGTTCCACTCGACGCCCCGACTCGTACCACGTGCACACACCCCCGGCAATCCAGAAAACCTTTTTTTTTTTCCCCCTATTTTTTTCTTCTTTTTATAACTCTTTCATACAGGTCGGGCTTTCTTATCTCCCCTTCGGCTGAAAAAAAAGATAGGAGAAAAAAATGTCCGCTAACCATGAATCTCTCTTCTTTCCTTCCCTCCCCCCCCCCCCCGCCACCTTGACTGTCTGTGCACGGAGGGATGCCTGGCTGTATTGTACGCACCAACACGGCAGGGGTTCAATAGCCGAGGGCGTATAATTCATAGATTAGGGCAGGGCGCGTTGTGGGGAATATACGTTTCCAGGCATGTGTCGGTATCCGAGATAGAACTGATTGGTGGTAGAGGGAGGGTGTCAGGAGAGGGGGTGGGTGTCAGGAGAGGGGGGTTTGTGTCAGGAGAGGGGGTGGGTTCGTGTACACTTTGGAATTAACTCCACGACCGTTACCTGTAAATACACTAACCTGAAACATTATAACCAAGACCACCTTACTTCTCCTAAACCCTACAAACATAACCTTATATTACGCCCCCCCCCACACACACACAATTCGCACCCCTGTAAACTCATACCCCTATAACCGTATACTATACCCCTATAATCTTATACCCCTGTAATCGTATACCCCTATAACCTTACACAAAAACAGGAGGTAACACCCCTTTAGATAACAATGACAATAACCTTACCTTAGTTTCTAGTTCTGGTTTGAAATAAACAGGTAGATACTGATTTCAGTTAATTAAAGTCTTAATCAACCCCCCACCCCCACACACACTTATTTGTTCTAAGCCGGATATATTTGCTCGACTCAATGTCTCCAACTGCAGATAAAAAAAACAACAAAACCAACACCTTTGCAGCATGGGCAATGGTAGGGGAGATGACACAGCTGAGTTCCTGGTGCCCCTTCCGCACACATTACACACACACACTACACACACATACACACAGCTACTGTCACTCTGCCACTACCCGCCGGTTCATCCAGTGTATGACAACGTGCGGGGCAGACGAGCGCCGTCGCCATGGCCCCTTACAACAACACGCTTCCCCCCCCCCCCTCTTTCTAAAACCCTCGGCCAATCTATGGTCTATGTAACTACTTCAAAAGAGCGACACTCTGCCACTACCCGCCGGTTCATCCAGTGTATGACAACGTGCGGGGCAGACGAGCGCCGTCGCCATGGCCCCTTACAACAACACGCTCCCCCCCCCCCCTCTTTCTAAAACCCTCGGCCAATCTATGGTCTATGTAACTACTTCAAAAGAGCGCTCGCGGTGTGCCGTCTCATCAGCAAGGATTCTTATGTTACCCGAATCATGGGACCACCATCGGAGGTTGCCAGGCGTGTGTGTTTTTATTGGGCTTAACATCAGCGTGCGTTTCGGACGAGGCGGAGACGCTAGCGAGGGGATGTTAACGGTTGAACGTTCAACCCATCGAGGAGGGGAGCGAGGGCCGAAACGAGAGTCGTGTTTTAGAGTCGCATAGGTCATGGAAAAAGTATGGTTTACGCGTGGGAAAAGTTGGGGGGGGGTCGTCTTGTGTGAGGGAATGTGGTTTCTTCACTTTGATGTATAGCCAGTAAATCAAACAATGCTCGTTTACCAATGCTCTATTTTAATACTTCCATTTCGTGACCCCTTTTAAAAAAAAACTGCCATTGCATTATCTCGGGGAATGAGTCCAGTATATTTGTTCACGCACACTCATTTGGTGTAGGGATTTTAAAAGTACACCTTTTAACAGAAAACAAACAACTGAATAGATTACGCACGGAGACTGTCTATATGTAGTTACCTCCTTACACAGAGACAAAAAAGGGAAAAGAGTAAAACAAATTATGGGAAAACCTGAAAAAAGGAACGCAACAAGACAACGGCGAAAAAAAACAACAGGAAAAACAGAATAAAATAACAGTAGCTCTTAGCTCAAAAGTAGTATCCCAGAAGGCAGCAAAAGAATTGACAATTCTCCCTGTAATCACCATATTACATAGAGACACTAGGATAAGTAAAATAATGTAGGGATGGAGCCGCTTACATCTATACTTTTTTAACGTAACTGTCTTCAAACAAGTTCTGGAACATAAAATTCCTTCCCCCTCCCCACCCTGCAATGGCAACGCCTTTGGTCGAACGTCACCCTTCCAACCCGAACTCCACCCCCAACGGCCCGACTTGTTTATCTCCACGGCCCAGTGACACAGATGTATCTATATACTGGTTACCCTCGCGGTCCTGTGCATGTTTTATATCCCTCGGTACGATCTCGTTTCTATGGCCCCAATCAGAGCTCGCTCGTCTGGTTTTAGGGCATCGCTGGCGGCAAATGGGAATTAATTACTGCACCAGCGTGTGCAACAGTGGCGTCATTCCCTGGTGATCTCCCTGGCATTCGGCACCGCCTTTGTTTCTTTTTTTTTTTCAAAAACCATTCTCCGACCCTGAAATGTACCACCCCACAGCCTACCCGGTCTAGGAAATGATACGTGTCTAAACGATACTATTAGACACAAGCAAAAACCCAAACCGGCTACCTCTGTTGCTTCGGCGAGTCGCCATAGGAAACCGGTGCTGTTGGCTGGCTTCGAAATGAAATTAAACCCATTGTTGGCTCGAGGATTAGATTTCTCGTGTTATTTCAGCGTATTGTTTGTAGTCTCGTGAAAGACCACGAGCGTAATGTACGATGTGTTGTAGCATTGTAATGATCAGCCCTCGCGCGTGGAAATGAAGTATCGGAAATCTTGAGTCTTTAAGTTTGATAAAAAAAATAATTTAAAAAAGTAAATTAAATATTTAAACAAAAAACTCTTTTAACCAATCGGATGTTGATCCCTTCTGAATAGACTTCATGCGTAAGAAATAAAGTGGCGCCACAGTTGTAATATAGACTTCGGGGCTCCCGCTTTCGAACATCAGTTTGACAATGTTTCAATACCCATTTTCTAATGGGTGTAAATTGTATTTTGTGAGATCCTTGCTGATACTCTCGTAAATTTTTTTTAAAAAAATGCAGGCAATCCCTAGACGGCCGGAGAGCCAGAGATTATTGCGAAAGACGCCATGACGCACGTTTTTTACGGAGCAGACGACACAAACCCGCGCGTACAGTCCCCTTGTCTCCCATGTTATTCTCTCCCTTAAATCGTTTTGAGCCGCACTGTCAATCCTGCTATCTTCTAGGTCCGTATAACCCCTGCCCCCCCACCACTCCCCTTCCTCCGCCACTCTCCTTCCCCCGCCACTCTCCTCCCTCCGCCACACCGTCTGTTTTGGCCCTCGACCATGGCGTCGTTGTTTATATCCTCAAGCTTATGTCACGCGAGACATTAACCACAGAATTGCCATAAACCGCGGCCCAGCAAGGGCGGGGGAGGATTTATCGGTAGAAACTTCTACAATAACATTGGATAATTTATTACGTCATTCTAAGAGTTTCTTTTTATCCGCCCTGGCTAACAAGTCCAGAAAAGGTGCACACATCTGTTCAAATTTGCTCAAGCTTGTAAATCATCTTAACGTCGTAACTATGGTATACTTTTTTATCCATCGTGGAGGTCAGTTCTCTTTTTTTAAGTAGGTCGTTTGACTAATTAGACTAAGTTGAATAGTCGATTGGGTGTAATTTAACAAGGAAAAGACCAACATAGCTAGAGACTTAGAGAAAGCCCTCTACCTCACCCCATCATTTGGCATCTTTGGAGCAGTAGTCTTGTTTCTGTCCATGCTCATGAAATAGTAATATTGAAAGGGGGGTTGGAGGGGGCGTTCTCCCATCTTGAAAACCGTGGAACAGAAAATCGTGTAGAACTACTGTAAGACCTTTCAGTCTTGCTCGTGGGTAAACGAAAATGGCGATCTCGAGACGTGCCGAGGGCGAAAAATCCATCAAACGACTCCTACTGAGCCCCGGAAGTTTCCGGGGACACGGGAGACCGGAGATGTCGCGTCGGCTGTTTGGTAAATTACCACCTCTCCGCCGTCCCTCCCACCCGCCACGCTGTAATGTCGGTCGGCAACGGCAGTCCTGCTCGCTGGCAGATTGAGGGGGATTAGCAAACCTGTTTGGCTCGACTCCACTGGGGGGTTGGAAATGCCAGTCCGTGTGGTGTGTCTGCGTGTGTGTTTTCTAGCCCAAAGGTGATAGAGAGAATTTAAATCGTCTGTAGCCTATATGGGGTGACCCATAACGTTCTTATAACGGACATTCTAGTGAAAGATAGTGAGAAATGGAATTGAATATAATATTAATTGCGATTTTGTTTGAAAAAGGCTTATGACTTATAAAAAAAAAAAATAATTATATATATATTTCTTTCTAACAAGTAAATAATTATCAAATGTTACAACCGGAGATGGATCTGTGTTTTAAAAACATGCACATAATTATCAGCTCTTAATACCAGCGGGTAACGTCTTGTTGTCTACTTGGTTTGATGTAACGCGCTTAATTAAGCAGCCTTCGGCACGCGTGCCAAACTTGGCCCTTAAAGCTATTTTGATTGGCACTTAGAACACCAAAAATGTAATTATAATTTACTTTAAAAATGTGTCTTAAATAATAGACTTATAAGCTATTGACACGCTAAATGAATTAGCAGTCTACTTTCGCACGCTAATGCCAAAAATGTTTACAACCCCTGGGTTATAGCATAGAAAAATATAAAGCGCTCGTCTAGTTATGAAGTAAACGTGAGGTCGATCCTATCACGCGTTTATCCACCTCATATTTACCGCACTCGCCCTCCTCTCGGAAAGGATAAGACAACGTTCCCGTGTACCAGACGGCCAACACACCACGGTGAGCACTCGTGAAGACCGCAGCACGCATCTGTGGTACGGTAACCACGGAGGCGGTGGTGGTGGTAAGGTTGGGGGGGAGTAAGGGGGGGGGTGAAGATATCCAACGAAACGTGAAAATGACAAGAACTGTCTCCCGTGAGGTGTCAAGTGTCGGTGCCCCCCCCCACCCTTCCCCACCCACCCACCCTTTCCCCCTTCCAAAAGGGGGGGGGGGAGGGGGGGGGGGGGGGGGGTGGGAGGGGGGGGGGGGGGGAGGGGGGGGGGTGAAGATATCCAACGAAACGTGAAAATGACAAGAACTGTCTCCCGTGAGGTGTCAAGTGTCGGTGCCCCCCCCCCACCCTTCCCCACCCACCAACCCTTTCCCCCTTCCAAATATAACTAGCTTTGCAGACGGGTTGAGCTCCCATTCCCTGAGCGGCTCACAGAAGCCCCAAAACTGAAAATGTAAAGAAACCCTCCAAATTTTCGAAAACATGTTTAATATGGATGGCCCTCGGTTTTGTCTCGGCTGGGACACCTGGGCTGAATGAGGCAACTAAGGGGGCATGACTCGCCAAATCTTTGCAGTAGAGCTGAGTAGACTACTACTTTTTAATCAAATGTAAAATATAGAAATGATTAGATATTAATTTGTGGTATACCACAAATTAATATCTAATCATTAATATATTTATTCTATGGGCATGGGTATTTCTCTAATTATATCTCCAGAAACTATTTCTTGAACTTTGTAATAGTGTTGATTTTTGTTTTGTTATTATCCTATATAAATAGAGAACATCACCACTTATTGCGTAGGGCTTAGACGCACACGTTTGTATTTGACACCAGCTGAAACGAGATGTTAGGAAAACAACTGTTCCAAACAGGTCTATAACACATACCTGTAAAAAGTAAACATTTTAAAACAGCTTAATGAAGGGGCTGTTTGGCCTGTCCTTCACTTTGATGTGCATATGCCATAAAATGGTTTCCAGTCCGTGGGATAATCCATCGACTGAGTTCACTCGAGACTCCACATAGGACGGGGGGGGGGGGGGGGGGTGGTGGTTTTTTTTTTTTTAAAAAAAAAAATTGAAAAAAAATCGGCAAATGGCGAGGAAAGGGACGAGAGGTAAAAATGCTTGAGATGCACTGCTCGCGCCTGACACAGCCAAGCCGAGGGTTTATTGGGGGACTTGGGGAATGATGTGTGGGTCTGTGCATTCGTGCGACTTCAATATTTTATGAGGCAAATGTCCCTCGCCGTGGACGCCTTTTCAAATCTTCCATTTTCATATCCGCTTTCGTTATTTATTTATCACCGGCGATCACGTTACAGTGCCCGGACATTCGACGCGTTTGCCCGTGTGTATTACAGTGCCCTGAAATTTTATGCGTTTGTAAGTGTGTAATACAGTGCACGGACGAACTGTGTTTATTATATGTCTAAGGACATAGTGTGTTTTGTGTTTGTATGTATCTATATGTTTAAGGACTTCGTGTGCAGTGTGTTCGTGTGTTGCTATAAGTCTAAGGACATAATGTGCAGTGTGTTTGTATGTATCTAAAAGTCTAGATCATAATGCAAAGTTTAACACTCGCTACAAATTTTGTGGAAAGCGGTCACTAACATGGACAGTGGTCTCTAACATGGACAGTGGTCACTAACACGGACAGTGGTCACTAACACGGACAGTGGTCACTAACATGGACAGTGGTCACTAACACGGGCAGTGGTCAATAACATGGGCAGTGGTCACTAACACGGACAGGGATCACTAACACGGGCATCGGTCTATAACATGGACATCGGTCTATAACAATGACATGGGTCTATAACATGGACATCAGTCAATAACATGGACAGCGGTCACTAACAATTTCGTATCTTTGTTCATTTGTGTTGTTGAAATGTGCGTTTAAACACTTTAGATTCAATCTCATAACATGGTGACTGCACCATTTTGCACTGTACAGTTTTACTTATTCATTATGCTATACAAACGTACCATTGTTCAGTACCGTGGGTCAATCTCATGTAACATATCATATATGATTTCAATAGCGGTAATGTCTGTTGAAACCTGCGTCAATCTAACAACCTCTAAACAAAAAAACAATAATCACTCCTTTATTTTAACCCTTCTCTCACTCACTGTCGACGTCCAGCGTTTTCCATTCCTTCTCTCGCTCACTCTTAGGTTAAGTGTGTTTCATTCCTTCTCCCTTCGTCGCATCCCGACACCCTCTCGGGACAGCCTCGAAAGCATTGTAACTTCCGGTCTCCCGGAATATACTCTGATCGATGCGCATGCGTAGCCCTCATCAGCGATTCAAAGACCGGGCTTATTCGTCATCGACCGATCCCTCCCCCTCCCCCTTTCATCCGCACTATCCTCATCTCCCCATCCCTCCCATCAGACCCATCTGTGTCTTTCATCTCTGTGCCCACCCCCCAAAGCACTTTCCTCTACTCCATCAATAACTAGTGCTTTTAATTCTACTGCCGAATTGCGTTGGTAATGAGTTGAGCTTCTCAAATCCCTGGCTTTGGAAATAAACAGTAACCCCCCCCCCCCCCCCCCCATTTCCCCCTTTTTCTCAAACCCGTCTTATCCGACTCAAGTACTCTTGAAATAATGCCGAAGAATTTGAATGTTTGAAGTTTTGCAAGTGTCCGAATGGCGATACCGCAGGCCTCAACCAGTCAAACGTTAGCCACGGGATCATGTGTATAATTAAAATGAAAAAATAACAAAATGTAGGCAGTATAATTTACAAGCAGTAACAACTAAACCATTACACCAGCTTCAACCACCACCACAGTCAACTAAATCATTGCACCAGCTTCAACTTTATTTAATACCACCACCACCACGGTCAAACGCGCGCTGATATCATAGGTCCAGTCATCTTTGTCAATCTTTAATGTGATTCGCATGCCCGTTACCGTTGGCCGTCTCCGCCTGGTGGGCAGCGGCCCTCCATTATGTAAGACCGAGTCTTGTAACAATGCTCTTTGTGCTCCACAGACCCGCAAGGGAGAGAAGCGAAGAATACCCAACGGGGAGAGGAAGCCACGCAAGCCGAGTAGCAATTCCTCCAATACCAGCACGGATGGTCACGTGGCCGGGGCCTTCCGGCCCGTAGGCAACGGCACAATGGCGACCAATCTCAATGCTTCGGGGAACTCTCAAACGAAAGCGGAAGCCAAGCGTCAAATGGGTGACAAGTTCAAGATGGCGGACGGAACGCTCCAAAGGTGACTTACTTGTTGTGGTGTTTGTCTTAATCAAGAAAATATATTTTAAAAAAAAAACAAAGAACTTTTTTGGGATTAAAATGATCCATCAGTTGTATATATTTGATATTCAGATAGCCCCATAAGGCGTTGCAAGGATCAGTGCGGTGGTTGACAATAAATTATTAAATCGCTATACGATGAATTGATTTTTTTAGTTTTTTTTTTTTTTTAAAAATCAAACTTTACCCTAGGGTTTGAAGGCCCTAAAGAAATTGCGAACACAAAGAGCGGCATTGTAAACGTTTTTGCATCGCTTTTTTTGTCTTGAGAAGAAAGAAAAAAAAACCCACCAAGAAACCAAAGCTAACAAAACGTGTAGCGTCCATTTACAACATTAGTTAATTCAAAATGCAGTTGGTAAGTTTGTGTGGATTATGTTGGGTGAATGAGCTTATCATTCAGGAATAAACATAAAGAAGACACATTTACATATGTAATTATACATATTTCCCCTTCCATTTGTAGCCCCACCAAGGAGACTGGCACCAATCTGGCCAAAGCAGGTGTTTCCATGACAACCAGCCAACGTCCAGTGAGTCTCATCGCATCAGAACATAAACAGCTTTCAAAACCTAAGACTAACGGCACATCAACAGCACCCACATCGCCTTCATCAGCATCGGATCTTCTGGCACCATCATCCTGCGTGACCTCATCGGCTTCCTCGGCACCCCACCAGATGAGCGCCTCCTCTGCTCCCACCACCCCCAGCAAGATCCCCGCCTTCCCGGGTCACCTGGGTTTGGCTACCACCTTCCCCACCCCACCGTCCAGTCTGTTCATGTTGTCACCACAAATGGCGCATTGTCTCCCCGCCATACCCACCTCTACACCAGGGGTCACTTCCTTTGCGGACAAAGTCCACCCATCTTTCCACGGTGCTTCCAGTAATGCTGAGAACCTTCAGATGCTCAGTCCTAACCTCCCCCTCAGTGACCACGCCCACACCCCGTCAGGTTCTGAGTCTGACCACAATGCAGAGGGTCAGCAGGACACTGACCACAACTCTGAGGGCCACCAGGACTTGGACGAGGACACCAACAACGGCAGCAGTGAGCATGATGAGAACGACGAGAACGACGACAGCTCTGATGCCAACCTGGATGAGGACAGTGAAGAGGAGTCTGAGGATCCTAACAAAACCATCGACAACCCGATGCCAACCTCAGACGAGAAGTCCTCCAACAAAGACATCTGCTCAGATGACTCGGACTCGGAACATGGGGAAGAAAAACATGCTGAGAAAGACGAGTGTGAGACTCCTCTCGCGGCTCAGGTCAAAGTCACCGAATCTATGGAAGTGACAGATCTTTCAATACCCAAGGAGCACCCATCCGTTGCCCCGTCCGATGCCCCAGAGACACCGGCACCAGAATCTGAAAACACCAACCCAAGATCATCACCGTCTCAGCCGCCAGCCTTCACCTTCTCCTCCCTGTCCAGCAGCCAGCCGTTGTCGGTGTCAGTGTCCACTACAAACGTCAAGTCCGAGCACATCTGGGTCCCACCCAAGCTGTCCCCTCATAACGGGGACGAGCACATCTATCGGGCGCTCAACCACTGCCAAACGGCGGCGAGGTCAAGATCACCGTCCCAGAGGCCACACCACCAGGACAGCAACGGCAAGAGTGACCACTTCCAATCGTCTGCGCCCAGCAGCAGAGATAACGATAAAGCTCACAGTTTGAAAAGAAGCCCGTCGTCGTCGGTCTCAGACCATGTCCAGAAGTTTGAGAAAGAGCATGGTCAACAACAAGGGATCAAAACTGAAAATCCCTCGCCCAAAGGATTCCACAGCATTGACCGACATCTGAATCACCTCGGGGAAACCCCCAAGAAGGAAATCTCTGAGTCTGTGAAGGCTGGGATCGCATTGGAGGATAAAAATAGCCGTGACCGTGACAGAGAGGAGCGTCACAGGCAGAGAGTGAGGGAGGAGAGGAACAGAAAAGATAGGGAGAGAGAGGAGAGGCGGGAGAGGGAGCGGAGGGAGGAAAAGGAGGCTGAGAAAAGGAAACATGAAGATAAGGACAGGAGAGAAAAGTCCCAGTTGGAAAACGGCAAGCAGGACAGGTCTAGTGTGACCCCTGTGGCTCCAACAATGGACCCCTCTCGGAGACCCACTGGGGGTGTGGCAGATGCCGCAGCGTTCAGTGACTACATGAGGGTGCTAGCAGCTGGACATGGTCACACCTTTAACATGTGAGTTTTTGTATTATGCTTGGTCTCCCTCCCACTCTCTTTTTCTTTCTCTCCATCACCTTCTCTCTCCTTCTCTATATCTCCTTTCCTTTCTTTTTGTTCTCTCTTTTTTTATCCATCTCTCTCTTTCTCTTGCACTCCCCTCTCTCAATCTTTCTCTCTGTTATCGTATGCCTTAACATTTTTGTGGTTTTGTCAGTCAGTCCTTTTGTCTTCCTCACCATCATTATTTCTCTATATCCCCCCTCTCTCTCCATTTTATCTCTATGCCTTTTCTGCCCTCTATGTCTTTCCCTCTTTTTCTGTGGTCTCTTTTTTTCCGTCAGATAAAATGTCCCCCCCTCCACCCCACTGTGTATCGACCTTGAACCACCCCTATTGTCCCCCCCCCACCGCTCCCTCGTCATAGGCTCGAATCTGTTGCTCTCAGACGAGCCCCTGTAACAGGTTGGCCTACTCGCTAATTTCATCCCCCCGCCCGCCCATCTTTTAGCGCCCGTGTGTTAGGCTGATGAAATGATAGATAACTAGACACTTAATGGGTCGATAACCACGTTTATGAATAATAATTTATTGTTTGGGGTGGGGGGGGGTATTATGTGTAAATTAAGGCCGTACGGGCAGGTGTGGTGGGGGAAGGTGGGGTGGGAGGGAAAGGGCGGAGAATCACTGTTATAGTGACGTAGAAGTTTGTGAACTATTTAAATGGTGAGGCGAAAGGTGTTTTAAACTTTTAATTGGTGAGACTAAAGGTGTTTTAAACTATTTAATTGGTGAGACTAAAGGTGTTTTAAACTATTTAATAATAAGGCTAAAGGTTTTTTTAAACTAACGATGAGGCTAAATGTGTTTTAAACTTGTAAACAATAACTGGGCTTTTCACGTGATAAAAAAACAGCTTATATATATATATATAAAGAGAGAGAGAGATATATTAACTAATAATTATAAATCATTTGACCTGTTAAATTTGGCGATCAATAAAACAATTTCTTATACGTGACTAGGGTCACGTGACCATAGCATAACATGGCGATGTAAGACTATTCCTGTCAAATCCTCAAGTCTTATTTCCTAAAAAGTCAATGCATCAATTTGAATAGAAAAAACACATGTAAAAATAAACGAACGTTAACTCCGCATTTGTTTTTGTCTCCACCTTTCATTGAGTTTGATTCTCTCATAGAGCTGGTCGAAATTCTCCGGGATTTCCCGCTTCTCGGCTTCTCCCGACTCTATTCACCATGTCTCTATACACTGCCCGGCTTCATTATGAACTGACTTCTTACAATAAATAACGTTTCGCGATAGAATTCAAGAGCTCAGATGTTAAGCAAACAATTATCTCATTGAAAAATAATTTTAAAAAAAATATAAAAAAAAACATGCCAAAGGAAAGTTAATGCTAGTTGTAAAGTAGTCTTGAAAGCATGGAGTTATCTGTCGCTTAATGACCTTTAATGTGTCTTATTCTTTGGTACCTCCTGCCCATAGTAACACTATTCACCACATCACATTATTCAGCACATCCATCCATGTGTGGGCCGTCACACCATTCATCACAGCACATTATTCAGCACATCCAGGTGCAGGTGGGTTTGATGATGATCAAACCAGATCCAGCCACATCTATGTTTCTTTGTAACCACACCAACATATCTATGTGTCATGTGACTTGAACGATCCGTCTTTTTTGTTGTTGTCCAGGCCCGCCACACCGACCTACATGCCATCGCTATTTCAACTACGACCAGCAGAAACATCCCTACCGTCCCACCTCCTGCACCACCTCAGTGCATACGGGCCACAACTTAGTGGGCTCGCCAAAGATCCGCTCCTGTACCAGACCGCGGCCGGAGCCGTCCCCAACTACGCCCACCCTTCCTTCGCCCAGCTGCACCCGCTGCTACAAAGACAGTACGCCCAGCCGACCTTGGCCGACTACCAGCGCTCCCTGGCAGCCACCTATCCTTGGGCATCGGCCTACCCTTACCTCATACCGGACATGGCGGCATCCTCATCTTCAGTTGCTGCTGCCGTGGCCGCCGCTGTCGGAGCCAAACGTCACTCGTCGGAAATGGAGGCAGCTATGGAACTAAATGCTAAACGAATGAGGTAAAAGTCTTGATCGTACCCGTACATTTATATGTTTTAAATTTTACATGTGCATTTGTGGTTATGTTTATATGACATGAAAATATATTTTTCATCCAGCATCGGAGCCTTATGTAATGAAGCTAAACTCAGTTCTCCCTTTGAATAGTTTCATTATCCCAGCAGATATTGCAATAACACGAAAATGCCAAACACGAAAATGCCACACACAAAAAAATAGATAACGCATTAATTTATTTTGACATAACAAAACCTTTACAACAATGATGGAGCAACATATTTTGAGGACTGAAAATTACATGAATGTTTGTATATTTTCGATACACATTTATTAAACACATTTGCTGCTCATTCAACAGGATGGAAAACCGACCACAAGAATACTCATCCCCTTGGGAATACTTTGCAGCTGCGGCAGCTGCATCTCAACAACAACAGCAGCAGCAGCAACAACAACAACAGCAGCAGCAACAACAGCGTATCGCCATGGCCCAAGCAGTTCCCTGTGGGCTGGAGTCCGCCAACATGGATAAAACGGCAGAGTATCTCCGTAAGCGGTACATGGAGTATGGCCCGCAAGCTGCTGCCTATCTGTCGGCCCTCCCCGAGTACGCTAGGCAAATGTACCACTGTGCTTGTGCCGACCATCGGGATGATGACATCAGGATGTGGAATGTGGAGGATGTCTGCAAGTTCCTTAACTCCTTGGACGGATGCGGTGTATATGCTGATGTAAGTAACTCAAGTCGTTGATAGTTGCAAACAGCTGTGGTTGACTTTCCCATTACAATATAATTCTTAAAACCCACCAATCTATGTCAAGTGGCTACCTGGGATGAGGGTTGTTCTTGTCATTAAGTTTCTGTTGTTTTCAACAATGATCATGGAGTGGCTTCATTGAAACTTACAGTTTTTTCATCTTCTCTTCTCAGCACTTCCGTGAGCAGCGAGTTGATGGCCGAATTCTTGCTCTGCTGACTACAGATCATCTGGTCAAGACTTTGGGAATGAAGTTGGGTCCGGCCGTCCTGTTAGCTGAAGCCATCGCCAAGAAACTTCAGGACATCAGCAAAATGTCAAATTGTGATGCTTGTCGGAGCATAGCCATGAGTCAGGCCATGCACCCCATGGCATTGCCGCTCTAGAGATTTCTCATCATGGCACTTCCACTAAAGAGATGTCTCATCATGGTACTGCCACTTTAGAAATGTCTCATCATGGCACTTCCACTAAAGAGATGTCTCATCATGGCACTTCCACTAAAGAGATGTCTCATCATGGCACTACCACTTTAGAGATGTCTCATCATGGCACTTCCACTAAAGGGATGTTTCACCACTCTAGAGTGGAGTGACGCTCACCTTCACTCCCAACTGATAATTTCAATGAGCCAGACAATATACCTGTGAGGCACGGTTCACTGACCTGCCTGAATGTTATGTGCAGACTTCTGCTCATCTATGTGTGACTAATGGAGCACAGTATTCTAGATGACCATAGAGTTCATCAAGTACTGGATACTTTTTTATTTCAAAATGTGCTGTGACTTTGACTAATGTGTATTGCGTCTAATGGACCAGGAGATTGGGTCATTTAAGGGCTCAACTGACCAAACTGAGAAATGACCCAGGATATTACAAACTAAGAGGAAATAAGAGCATCTTATCTTACACAAGAAAAGTGAAACTTGTCAGCAGTTAAGAAACTATTGACAATGCAAGACTTTCTTGTAAGAGGCTCATCAGATAGAAAGATACACTACAGCGATGATTCAAGCGTGGACACTATGTGATAAAACAAAAGGATGCATACATTTGTGTTACAATTTATGTCAATTTGTAATTAAGATATGTTGTGTTTATGTGTGTAAATATCTCCATATGATCTAAATTTAGAACTTCCTAAAAGTGAAATGTGATATCTGAGGTTGGCTCACCACCACGCCACCCACCCTGAAAGCCACCCACAGATCTAAAAATAGGGACTACTGTGATTGGTTGGTGCAAATGGTAGAATCAAATGAAGGTCAAGGGGGAAAGGCTATAGGTGTGTAGAGGTGGAGGGCTGATAGATTCCTTAGTCTCAAAGAGTCAATGTCTCTTCTCTGTAATTCCGATATATGTTTTCAATGTCAAGAATCTGAGTCTTGTGACTCTGGCATAGCATGTAGAGAAATTTTACCCTATGAGTAGAACTAAAGATTGATTAAGTTAAATAGGGAGTGTAAAACTGAACTGTTCTGTCATCTTTATACAATGAAGTTATACCACCTCAGCAAACATCATTGGGTAAATTTATTCCTAATAACAAGGTTTGGGTGCTGACCTCATGGGTTTTTTTCCCTTTTCCCCAGTTGCTATAAACCTATTTCGGTTACGTTTCCTTCCATTCCTGAAAGTCAGACCCCCTCACCCAAAAGTCAGACCCCCTCTCCCCAAAGTCAGACCCCCCTTTCCCAAAAGTCAGACCCCCCTCTCCCAAAAGTAAGAACTCCACAGAAAGTAAAATCACATCTTCAAATATCAACATATTCCTTATACATACATGTACATACTTTATTTCTATTTATTTCAAAGATGGTGTATTTCAAAGATGGTGTATTTCAAAGATGGTGTATTTCAAAGATGGTGTATTTCAAAGATGGTGTACCTGATGTTTTGACCTGCCTATAAACGTTCAATATCATATCTCATGCCATTTTTACTCTAACACGCATTATGTGAAATGAACATATATATATGTACATATGTTACATAAGATTCATCTTTTTTGTTCTTTCCAACACTAATAAATCACAATCTATTATTTAATTTATATGTATATATGTGTATGGGGGGAAATGTTGATTTTTTTTCATTTACTGCTAATCCTTACCAGTAATAAGGTAATGAACTGGAATGATGCCATTCCAACCCCCCTTCCCCCTCCATAATATGGTTATAACCTGGATGAGGCCCCTAAGTGGTTTTGTATTCACCCAAAAGCCTGGCCATGATGACCTGGGCCAGATAGTTCGGTCAACTGTTGACACATGTCTGTGGCAGTAGACCTACTTTGATCAACTGTCATTGTGACCTACTTTGATGGTCAACACTCATTGTGACCTACTTTGATGGCAGGAAAGTGGCTGTGACCCACCCCCCACCCCCAAACTGTAGTATTCTCTATCATTTTGAATTATTGTTAAATTTGATATGATTGTTTCCCAAACTGCTTGTTGCAGTTTGATAAGATTTTTGAATTGTGTTCCAAAATGATGGTTGCTGATGCTTGTCTAGTTTATGAAAGTAAAACATATATTCCCCCTACCCCCTCTTAAACAACACCCACACACACAATTTCTTCCCATTTATGAATTTTTGGTTCATAATGAATAAACATTCTAATGTGACAAATTGATCAACGTGTTCAAGTTGTATTACAACAGTTTTGTTGTATGAATATGTTATTGTTTTCACAGTTTCATTCTCTTTGTTGCACTGTGTCATGCATAGGAACATCTGTTGGTGTTGTATTTGTAGAAAAGTACTGTTGGACTGTCCTATAACTTTCATGGGGTTCTCAAAAAAGAATTGAAGGGATAAACTAATGTGCAACTGACAGGTACACAAAAAAAAACAAAGTACATGTGCACAAGAAAGTACAAATGACTGGTACACATATCCTCAGGATGTACTTATGGCAAGTATCCAGGAATACTGATTAAAGTAAATATGTAAATTTATTATTTCGTCCAGTAATTCAAAGAATGTGAGGAGGAAGGATTTTGTTGCAGTCAAGTTTGTTCAAGATGTTAGACACTGTCAAGATGTTAGACACTGTAATCTCGTGGTGTTTAGAGGAGGACATTCTGCGTCACAAACAGAAATCGGATGAATTTAAATTAAAATTTACACAAATATATTTATCTACCTGTGAACAAAAGAAAATGTGGTCACAGTCCCTCGCAATAAAGATGAGGACAGCCGAGTGAGCTAAAGTACAATGTAAAGACAAATGAGACAAGATAATGCAGCCATGCGAGTGAGCTAAAGTACAATGTAAAGACAAATGAGACAAGATAATGCAGCCATGCGAGTGAGCTAAAGTACAATGTAAAGACAAATGAGACAAGATAATGCAGCCATGTGCAATTGTGAATTAGGTTAATTCGGTATAGAGTGGTTAATGCCGTTCAGAGTGGTTAGTTAATACGGTATTAAGTGGTTAATACCATAAATTGTGGTTAATTCTGTGGAGAGTTAATGTACCAACTCTTCAGGTTAATTTATATTTTATGCATGAATACTTTCAGCTATACCGGTATTACTAGCATGAAATATACAAATAACTGCAATATCTGATGTATCATTGTGTTTAGCATTCTTAAGATGTTTTGAAACCGGACAAATGTCTTGTTTAAAATGCCGTACGGGTGCTCTGAACCGGTCAACTAGGCGATGAACTTTTTACCCCACAGAACATTTCCCGCAAATTAAACAAAATGTGGTGTAAATCACGTTATCACTTGAGCTAGTGACTCCATCATTGATGTTTTACCTTCAATCGCATAGGGACATGTCTAGCGATCTTTTTTTTACTTTTATTGTAAATTTGATTGGTAATATCATTGGTAAAAATCCGACATTACCAACAAAATTTCCACAAAAACAAACAAAAACATCATCATTACAAAGTGTCTTTAGTGGAAGCAATGGGAAGAAGAGAAGGGAGTCTTGGCAAGATTGGGGGGTCGGACGGGATGATCAGTATTTCAGGAAGTTGTGACTGTTTTTATAATGGATGCGGTCGTTCACGTATCGCTTGAAATATTCCGGGTGTAGACGTCCGTGACATTCTCGCCAGATGTTCTTGATGGACCATAAATATACAAGCATAACTGGGTCCCATTTTCGATCCAATCACGACCCCATTGAAACGATCGAAAAACTGTTTATAAGACCGAACAAATGAACATTGATGTGATTAAAAAAACTGACCATTGATGTGACCAAAAAACTGACCATTGATGTGACCAAAAAAACTGACCATTGATGTGACCAAAAAAACTGACCATTGATGTGACAAAAAAAAACTGACCATTGATGTGACCAAAAAAACTGACCATTGAAGTGACCAAAAAAAACCTGACCATTGAAGTGACCAAAAAAACTGACCATTGAAGTGACCCAAAAAACTGACCTTTGAACTCACTAAAGTCATTTTAAAAATCGAGCTCCGTCAATGTATCAGGGCGCTTCAAGAAAACTTAGGCTTCAGTAAAGGTTACATTTACTGGTTTACTATGTACACTGTACAACATACACATTCTGTACACAAAGACATATTCAGTGCACAGCTACATATTCAGTACACAACTACATATACTGTATACAACTACACATTCTGTACACAACCACATAGTCTGTACACAACTACATATTCTGTACACAACCACATTCTGTACACAACCACATTCTGTACACAACCACATTCTGTACATAACTATATATTCTGTACACATCTACATATTCTGTACGTAACCACATATTCTATATCAACCCCATACAACCCAATCTTCTTTACATAACCACACGCTCTGTACACACTAATATACTCTGTACCCACTCACAAATTCTGTAAACAACCACATAGTCCGTACACAGCTACATCTAAAGTGTTGGGACGTGGCCAGGTAACCGTTATAAAAGTGTTTTAAAACTAATCTAACGAGCTTAATGACCGAGGTCTCCCTAAATCCCCCCCACCCCCCACACACACACACCTTGTCTGTCCATTCAATCCTCGTTCTGCCATTTTGACCGATGAGATAACAAAGTGACGCGACGAGTTTTTCAACTCATCTACCCCCTCCCCGCCCCAATATCTCAAATAACACCCACACATAATCGCACACAATGTACACTCCCCACTTCTATTGACGATGCGCACACACACACACAATCTGCTCTATTCCTAATCCTGCCGACACACACACACACACATCACACACAATCTATTTCCCCCAACTCTGACTGCCGAGTGCAGAGACTCATACAGCTCGACCAAGCTCGGCAATCATGATGTAATAAGAGTGCAGGAAGTAACCACACCACAATATAGGAAATGGGGCCACTTACTCGGTGACGCGAGTCCTGTGAGGGCCAGACATGGCGTGTAATGACTCATCTCAACCCCCCCCCCCCCCCCCCCCCCCCCCCCTCTCCCGTGATGGCCACGTGCTTTTTATTAATGACATTACACTCTAGTTGACACAGTCTTGACTGATGGCTAGTCTACGCGTTCGCAATGGGGGGCACCTGGGAAATTTGACGAAAATTTTAACGTGCGAACAGAGGAAAAAGATTCGACCAAATTTCCGTTCGATCAAATTACCGTCGATCAATTTACTGTCGACGAAATTTCTTTCGATCAAATTTCCGGTAACCCTACGAACCACATCTTAAAACAGATTAAAGCTTGAAAACCATGACGGTAGGTAACAAGTTAACAGATTTGTTTCCATGCTGATAGCAAAACAAGCTAAACAGATCTACAAATAAAATAAAACAAAAGCAATATTTAACAAAAACAATAATGTGCCACGGTCAACAAAGATCTCCCACGGTCAACAAAGATCTCCCACGGTCAACAAAGATCTCCCGCGGTCAACAAAGATCTCCCGCGGTCAACAAAGATGTCCCGCGGTCAACAAATAATGTACCACGGTCAAAGAATAAGTCCCACGGTAAAAAAATAATGTCCCACGGTCAACAAAAAGATGTATCAAGAAATCACTGACCATTCCTGACCAACGAGGAATTCGTCCCACAAAATAAATTTGCTATGTTGTTGACATTGGCCGGTGTAGGAGCGTCACAGAACAGATAGACTATAATATATCTGTTGCGCCACAGAACAGAGAGATTATATATCTAGAGCGTCATAGAACAGAGAGATTATATATCTAGAGCGTCATAGAACAGAGAGGCTATATATCTGTTGAGCCACAGGACAGGGAGACTATATATCCGTAGCGTCATTGAACAAAGAGACAGTTAATCTGCAGCGTCATAGAACAGTGAGACTGAGACTATGTGTAGCGTCATAGAACAGAAAGACTATCTATATCTTATTTGTAGACACACCCATAAGTTGATAAGTTGAAATACAAGTGAAGTTGTACTAGCAAGAAATGTTCACTCCCCTGGACGGGACACTCGAAATAGAGTCAACATCAAAGGGGAGTAACTATGTTGTACCAATAAAATCCAATGCAAGGGTGATGGATTGGTGATAGGGGGGCAGAAACCTGCCAAAAGGGGTGGGGCGGGGCTTCCGTGCTACCGATCGGCCCAAATGGTAGATTGTGGTGTTGCTGCCGGCCAGAGCGCCCCATGGGTGTAGCGCCGGTAATAATGATGAAGGTCAAAAAGCGGTGATGCGTTGCATACTGGAGTTGTCAGTGCTCAGTAGTCGGTTGTAATTGCCTCGCGGCCCCTATTCTTTTCGGAAAAAGGGTTGGTGGCGGGGGGCGAATGGATCTCCCTTATTGACTCCAGCCCCGAATGGTCATGAAGGTGTCCTGGACATGACCTGGGACAATGTGCTCGCTGATCATCTGGCTATTGAGTTCTAACTTGGTCAGCCTTGTTATATGAGTCTAGCTTACTTTCATTTATCTTGTCTGGTGAATGAACTTAAGCTGACCCCAAGTTTCTGGTGAATGAACTTAAGCTGACTCCAAGTTTCTGGTGAATGAACTTAAGCTGACTCCAAGTTTCTGGTGAATGAACTTAAGCTGACTCCAAGTTTCTGGTGAATGAACTTAAGCTGACTCCAAGTTTCTGGTGAATGAACTTAAGCTGACTCCAAGTTTCTGGTGAATGAACTTAAGCTGACTCCAAGTTTCTGGTGAATGAACTTAAGCTGACCCCAAGTTTCTGGTGAACGAACTTAAGCTGACTCAAAGTTTCTGGTGAACGAACTTAAGCTGACTCCAAGTTTCTGGTGAATGAACTTAAGCTGACCCCAAGTTCGGCAGCGCTATAAGGTGTGGCTAATTTAAAAATAGTCTCCGTTGACCTTGATTACAAACAAATAAAATCTATGGTCTGTATTATTATTATTATAATTCTTTAGAATCGTGCAGAAGTATCGAGAAAGGAATACAATGTGTAGCCTGTATATACGCATAGAGAGATTGAGCGGACGGGAAGGTCAGGCGAGAGATATTTTAGGCACTATTACCATAGATATATTTCTAAATGTTATGTGTACGTCGTGTTTACGTCATATTTCCCCGTGCTGTGAACTCTAACAGACATCAGGCACGCTCAAAACCGCATTAAAGGTGTGGCTAGTTAAAAATAGTCTCTTGACCTAAATAAAATTAATAGTCTGTATCTATTAGAATTTTGTAGAAGAATCTGCAGAAAACTGAAAAGGAAAACAATGCGTAAGGCGGTTCCAGTTACATCAGTGGAGCAGACTATACGAATGGGACACGATACATTTTTGAGCGAGCTTTTATCACGAGATATTTTTATTTTACGGGACGACAGACGAGAGTTATTTTGAGAGTATGTTATTCTTGATAGAGTGTTTACGGTATATTTGTGGATTCACATTCATTGTTGTACCTTTTTTGAACATTGTATTGTCATCAACTTTGTACCGGTACAATTAAAAACAGTACTCTGTAAGTCAAGAGCTTTAATTAAATTTCTTTTTATTTTGTAATTTATTAGTAACTTAATAAATCGTATTAATTGTAAACCAGCCTTGGTTTGTATACCATAGTCTTTTATTGTACTTAATTTATGGTATCGTCATTTGTTGTGTACTGTTTTAGAACGAGCCTTTTAATTAAATAAGGGATTGATTTCTCCATACTGATACAGTACGTAACAGTCAGGTCAGCCTTAGCTCTACTATCGGTGGCATAAAAAAAAAAAAGTTGAACTCTCAGAAATGTCTAGAGGATTCATTGTTCAGGGAGTCACAGTCTTACACCAGAACACTTCACACAGATAGTGTTGTTCAGGGAGTGACAGTCTTACACAAAAACACTTCCCACAGATATTATTGTTCAGGGAATCACAGTCTTACACTAGAACACCGCCTACAGATGTTAAAGCAATGTAGTGATACCTCAGACGTTGTAATTTGTACTCGAAGAATGATAAAAAAAGAGGGGGGGAGGGGGGCTGATTTTGATCCGCCCCTAAATGGTGAGCTCATTGTAATTGACCTACTTCATCAGTATTAATAAAACTCACTATTAAAACCGTATTATTGAAATGATTCGTGCCTGATGCTAAAAATGAGACGAGGTGAGAATTGAAGGAAAGCTATTTTAAAAAAAAAGTCAAAATAACTGTGTCGTCAAACAATAACTGATTACACAAAAGGAAAAGCCCCATTACAAGACTTCGTTGCTCCGAGCCCCCATCTTGTCTGCTCCATCTTTTAGCTTGTCTGCTCCATCTTGTAGCTTGTCTGCTCCATCTTGTAGCTTGTCTGCTCCATCTTGTAGCTTGTCTGCTCCATCTTGTAGCGTGTCTGCTCCATCTTGTCGGCTTTCGGCTTCATCTTGTCGGCTGTCGGCTCCATTTTGCCGGCTCTATCTTGTATCTTGTCGGCTCAATCTTGTATCTTGTTAGCTCCATCTTGTCGGTTCCATCTTGTCGGCTCCAATCTTGTCGGCTCCAATCTTGTCGGCTCCATCTTGTCGGCTCCATCTTGTCGGCTCCATCTTGTCGGCTCCATCATGTCGATTCCATCTTGTCGGCCATCTTGTTGGCTCTGTCCTGTCGGCTCTGTCTTGTCGGCTATGTCCTGTCAGCTCTATCTTGTCGGCTCTGTCTTGTCGGCTCTGTCCGCTGTCGGCTCTGTCTTGTCGGCTCTATCTTGTCGGCTCTATCTTGTCGGCTCTATCTTGTCGGCTCCATCTCGTCGGCTCCATCTTGTCGGCTCCATCTTGTCGAGTCGGCTCTATCTTGTCGGCTCCATCTTGTCGGCTCCATCTTGTCGGCCATCTTGTCGGCTCCATCTTGTCGGCGATCTTGTCGGTGATCTTGTCGGCGATCTTGTCGGCGATCTTGTCGGCGATCTTGTCTTCTCCATCTTGTCGGCTCCATCTTGTCGGCTCTATCTTGTCGGCCATCTTGTCAGCTCCATCTTGTCGACCATCTTGTCGGCTCCATCTTGTCAGCTCCATCTTGTCGACCATCTTGTCGGCTCTAGCTTGTCGGCTCCATCTTGTCGGCTCCATCTTGTCGGCCATCCTTTCACAATAACGCGAAGGGAGCAAGCCTGAATGGTAAAAATCAGCCGATGGATCTGAAATCTGAAATTGAACTCATTGAAAGCCATCAACTCCTGCGCCACTGTTGGAGTCGAGTTAACCATTTGAATTTTCTTTAGATCCACCAGCTGCATGGAAAATGGGAGCTCGGCTGATGGTGAAACAGTTTTGTCACAGTTATGAATATATGGGAGGTAAGTAATATGGGAATATTTCTTATGTAATATACAGAGAATTGGGACTTTAAGAAAATTGACCAATCAGAGGAGAGCAAGGAATGAAACAAGAAATGGTGGTCGGACTTTGAGAAAATTGACCAATCAGAGGAGAGCAAGGAGTGAAACAAGAAATGGTGGTCGGACTTTAAGAAAATTGACCAATCAGAGGAGAGCAAGGAGTGAAACAAGAAATGGTGGTTGGATAATGTGACAGTTTATTCACGATATTTATATAAGAAGATTGAACAGAAAACGTTTATGGTTTAAATGAAGATTTATAGCGTGCTAACACTTCATCAAGTAAAGGAGTTTACCGAGAAGCTAGTATTGAGATCCAAATGATCCATTCCAAGTGTTCTCGGATTTGGCATGTTCGGCATGAGATGTTGACCTATTTCGTAGCGAATATTATTGTGATCGTGTGTAATAACGTGTCAGTCACTGTTATTTGAACCTCTACGCCTCTGTTGTGATTTACAAGACATTGCGATTGTTGAAAAGTTTATTCTCCATACAGCCCACCTCACACACGCTTTGTAGTTTTGTCAGAGAGATGTCCAACTAGAATTAACTAGATAATAGCGTTCCTTTCTTGATTTCCGGTCAGTGACTACAGTTTTCGCTCTTACGTGTCAGAAATCTGTATACAAAGAAGCAGAAGTAAACATGAAGAACTTGTTGTTGTGGGTACATTCCATGGATACATTCCATGGATACACGCCACGGTTACACGTCATGGCTACACTCCACGGTTGCACGCCATGGAGACTATAGAATTGTAGTATGGTCATAAGAGTTTATCTCAGTGCAATCATGTCACGGCAATTTCCAAAACATATCGACGACATGTTCGCCCTTCATCTAGGTGAGTAGTGTCGTGTTCGCTCCGAGAAATGTGTCACAAGTGGTCACTATGTCCAGCTACCTACAAGTAACTCACGAACAACGCGAGTGGGGGGACAGGTCAGATGTCACGATTCCACGAGTCACCTCCCCCATTTTTGTTTGTTTGTGTGTCTCGAAATGAATATCCTGGCGTCACATACGAACGGCCGACGAGCCATGAGATAACTGCTGGAAGCTGTGACCAGAGGTCACTCTCCATAATAATATTTGTAATGGTGTTAAGGGCTCAAAGTGGTCCACGCAGCACGCGGACGACATCCTTCAGGTCGAGTTAAATTGAAAGCTCGAAACAAAAGATTTTGAAACTCGACCTCGGATCATACTCGGAAAAGGTTTTCATTCCCACTTAGACTTGTTTGTAGTTGGAGTGCTTGTTTGGTGGCGTTTCAAGATGTTCAAGCAGTCGGACACTTATGGCATGTCATGACATCAGAACAGACGATAAATGGAGCATCGTTTTGATTGGTTGGTCGGATTGTCCTCGCCAGATCCTCGCCCGCCCTGCACACCCCGGCACATCGTCATTCTCCTGCAGTAAGACGGTCCTCAAACCGTTCTGGTGGACGTTAGTATTAAGATGAATTAGGCGCGACCACAATCTTTGAGAATCTTTGATACCATACCATGTAGACATTTCCATGGATATAAATACTTTATTGAAATTTATTTCAGTGTATAAAGAGCTTAAGTGGACAGCCCCTCCCCTCCCCCCTCGAGTGACGTCATTAACAGGTGTGTAAACAAGTGTTGATGTATTTGAATTAGATGTGGTGCAAACTATATCCAGAAAACTGATCTATAGACTTAAGGAGGAAAGATTGGCCAACAAACTCGAGGGTATGACGTGTATGATAGAACATTATCAGCTGATTCTCCGTGGTTACCCGCGGTCAAGGGAAGTCACTCTAATAGGGCTTGTCCTTTAATGGCAGAAATCTATTAATAATAGGACTGCTGTGATCATCCGGGTTCTCGGTTTGGACAAAACGTCAACACTGGTCAGTAGGTGGTCAGGGCTTCTATGGCAATGCAGAGACCCTTAACCTAAAGCAAACTTGTTTACAACTATATTTTACGAAATTTGTACACAATTTTTTTTTTTACTGCTATTTTGTGAAATGTGACTTCATTGCACGTACGGCACAAGCAACATTGACTCTAGACACAAGGATCGTCCAAACGATGTGCTGAAACACACGATTAGCCGCCATGTTTTGAGAAATATTTGTCCGACGTTCTAAAAATAGTAAGGCTATGACGCTTTCCGGTCTGAGAAAGGACGAACCCCATAGAAGTAAATCAGATCACAAGGCAGGTGTCAATTTGGGCAACTTGTAAACTTTCAACTTGTAAACTTTCAAAAAAATTGATGCGACTTCTCAAACTAAATTGTAGAGACTCTTGCGTTATTGCCAGTCGTCGACATCTTGCACGAACAAATAAAAATAAAAATTGAAATTGCGTGAGAACCCTTCCCTTTGTCCCCTCGTTGTACCAACTGAACCATTGGATATTTCGACACCTCTCCTGAAAAAACGCTTAGTGGATGAGTTTCCCACTTGAAGTGACTGGACAGAGTTTGAGCTGGGAGGGGTGGGTGTGGATGTGGTGGAAGAAGAGGCGTGCACGTGATAAGACTTAAGACTTAAGTCCTGGTAATGTTGTCCTGGTAATATTGTCCTAGAAATGTTGTCCTTTTCAATGTTGTCCTTGCAATGTTGTCCTTTTTTAAAAAAAAATATTGTCCCATTAATGTTTTAGAATGTCCCATTTTTGGTAAATAGAGATTAAATGGATGGAGCTTAAATAGACTTAGATTAATTGGACTGAGCTTAATTGAATTAGCTTAAGTGGACTGAGCTTAAATGGACTGAGCTTTATTGGACAGCTTAGTTGGACTGAGCTTAAATGGACTTAGCTTAATTGAACAGAGCTTAATTGGACTGGGCTTAAATTGACTGAGCTTAATTGGACTGGGCTTAAATTGACTGAGCTTAATTGGACTGAGCTTAAATAAACTGACCTTATATGGACTGAGCTTAAATAGACTGAGCTTATATGTACTGACCTTATTTGTACTGAGCTTAATTGGACTAATCAATGGAGTTTTCGACCCTGTTTGAAGCGGCCCGCATCTGTTCTAAATGGCATGCAATTAATTACTACAACGCCATAAAATCAAAGGCAGTGACCGGATGTGGCAATCGCGCAGTAGTTTTCCGACCCCTTCCTGGAGACCTAGAACTTGGAACACAAGTTAGTCAGAGTACTTTTAAACAATAGGCCCCCAGACCGCCCTACACCCTACCAACAGGCTTTGAAACAATAGTCCTGCAGCCGGTTATACACGCCTAGCTTTAAAGAGTGGTCCTACAGACAGTCCTACACCATACCCGTGGCTACTTATTGATTAATAGTATAGTCACGCCTTTCTAAAGAAACAAATTCAACCTTTTGACCCGAGTTCAACCGTCGCGCTTCACGCTTGCTGCGTGACAACTCACCCCCCCCCCCCCCCCCCCCCCCCCCCCACCCACCAANACATTTATAATGTATACCTATTTCCAATCCTCTAACTACGGTTGGTGGCAATATACATTTATAATGTATACCTATTTCCAATCCTCTAACTACGGTTGGTGGCAATATACATTTATAATGTATACCTATTTCCAATCCTCTAACTACGGTTGGTGGCAATATACATTTATAATGTATACCTATTTCCAATCCTCTAACTACGGTTGGTGGCAATATACATTTATAATGTATACCTATTTCCAATCCTCTAACTACGGTTGGTGGCAATATACATTTATAATGTATACCTATTCCCAATCCTCTAACTACGGTTGGTGGCAATATACATTTATAATGTATACCTATTTCCAATCCCCTAACTACGGTTGGTGGCAATATACATTTTAATAAATTATATATATTAAAATTATTTCAACTTTTAAAAGGCAAGTGATTCTAATTCAGGCCAGGCATCTTGTTACATCTATGGATGTATATTTAAAAATAATCCAGTTTAGTGCCTTGAAAACGTATGGATTATTTTAAAGAGATTCACCTGGCGCATCTAATAAAATTCACTTTGCTATAGTCTAGTCTAACACTCTCCACGTGGTTGACTCGTGGGAAGAACTTCATAGTAAGATATGAGGAAGGCACCGGGCAGGTCTGAATGACCGACTCAATGGCAACGTCACGAGGGTGGGGGAGGGTAGTTGGGGGGGGGGTATGGAGATTTAAGAATGAACTCAACATCCCGGCCAAGTGGTCCGACCATTCAGCCAACCACTTGATGTGGTGCTGCACGAGGATGTGATGAGGTCACCGACAATTAACTCGTCCATTTTTAGTTTATAATAAACTAATCGTCGCCTCTGAAACTTGGTGTGCTCTAGCTCAGAGGCATCCGTTATGATAGTTTACATTGAGTGACTCATTTGGTCACTCGTGATGGTCCGTTTAGACTGAACCAGTCACTCTATCCTGTTTGACACGGTCACTCTATCCTGTTTGTTGTGGTCATTTTATCACGTTTGTTATGGTCATTTGTGGTCATACAGTCAATCATGTTTCTCTTCAAATCAACATTTGGTGTTTGGAAGGATCGCATCAGATTGAGTTATTTATAAATCCATGTGTATGTTTCACCGGGCCTTAGGCAACGTCTGCCGAAATAGTCCAATGTCTGCGCAAATGGTCTATCGTCTGCCCAAATGGTCTATCGTCAGCCCAAATGGTCTATCGTCAGCCCTAATGGTCTATCGTCTGCGCAAATGGCCTATCGTCAGCCCTAATGGTCTATCGTCTGCCCAAATGGTCTATCGTCTGCCCAAATGGTCTATCGTCTGCCCAAATGGTCTATCGTCAGCCCTAATGGTCTATCGTCTGCCCAAATGGTCTATCGTCAGCCCTAATGGTCTATCGTCTGCCCAAATGGCCAATCGTCTGCCCAAATGGTCTATCGTCTGCCCAAATGGTCTATCGTCAGCCCTAATGGTCTATCGTGTGCCCAAATGGTCTATCGTGTGCCCAAATGGTCTATCGTCTGCCCAAATGGTCTATCGTCTGCCCAAATGGTCCAACGTTGTCCAATGGTCCATCTTCTGCCCAAATGGTCTATTGTCAGCCCAAATGGTCTATCGTCTGCCCAAATGGCCCAATGTCTGCCCAAATGGGGCAATTTTAGCCCGAATTTTCTATCGACTGTCGAAATAGTCTGTCGTCTGCCCAACTGATTCAAATTGTTCCCAAATGGTCTATCGTTTGCCCAAATGGTCTATTGTCTGAACAATCGGTCCAACGTCTGCCCAAATGGTCTATCGTCCGAGCTAATAGTCTATCGTCTTCCCAAATGGTCTATCATTGCCCAATTGGTCCAACGTCTGCCCAAATGGTCTATCGTCTGAGCTAATGGTCTATCGTCTTCCTAAATTGTCTATCATCTGCCCAATTGGTCCAACGTATCAACATATGGTCTATCGTCTGCCTAAATTGTCTATCGTCTGCCCAAATGGTCCAATGTCCTTCCAAATGGGCCAACTTCGGTCCGAGTGGTCTATCGACTGCCGAACTCCCCGGTTCTCCGGTTAACAAGTCTGTGGTGGCTTGTCGATTAGGAGGCGTCGGCCACCGACCCCCTCGACGTTACCCGGGGAATACAACCTCTGGCCGCGCCCCGGGTGGGCAGACACGGGATGAGCTCGGTACCTGCCGTACATAAAACAGCTCCCACAGGGCTGTCAGTTGTGATACTTCACAGCTGGAAAAATAGGCAGAGACAGGGTAGGGATCATGATTACAAGTTGCCGTTAATGGATATGAGGCGAGAGGCGAAGGTGGTAACCTCTGGCCGATGATTCTTACTACGCAGCCTTGAGAAAATGCTCCAAGGCAACCGTTTCGTCCCACCTACATCACGAATTAGTTGCGGTGTGGAAACCCACTGTGGCATCCCTCTTATAAGGCGTCTAAGGCTTCCCCGGGATGGGTAGGGGAAGATATTATGTGGTAAATTTTTCCATCCCGACTCCTGAGAAAGTTGATCGTGTGCACTGTGTCCAAACACTGTGTCGGACCGACCGGGTGTCTTTGGGTTAGGATGGCCCCCGGCGGAGACCCTGGTCAAGCAGACTCGGGTGGGGGCTGTCCTGACAAAGGGACAACCCCGACGTGCCGCTCCGCGGCCCGATACCGGGTTGGGGAGGGGTGTTTTGGGGAGGGCATAAAGAGCGCAAGCTCGACGGCACGCTGACGCCATTTCTTAATGTAACATCGACTGCCGAAATGGTCTATGCCCAATTGATCCAAATTCTGCCCAAAGGGTCGATCGTCTGCCCAAATGGTACCGCGTCTGCCCAAATGGTCTATCGTCTGTCCAAATGGTTTATTGTCTGACCAATCGGTCCAACGTCTGCCCAATTGGTTCAACCAATGACCAAATGGTCTATCGTCTGCCCAAATGCGCTATCGTCTGCTCAAATGGTCTATCGTCTGCGTAAATTGTCTATCGTCTTCCAAAATGGTCCAACGTCTACCCAAATGGTATGTCATCTGCCCCATCGGTCCAACGTCTGACCAAATGCGCCATCGTCAGCCCAAATGGTCTAACTTCTTCCTAAATGGTCTATCGTCTCCAAAATGGTCTATCGTCAGCCGAAATGGTCTATCGTCTGCCTAAAGGATCCTGTCATGGTTTATGCCATTTTATCTGAGTTTACAAGAACATACATAAATGCACAGCTAGGCTAAGATAGAATCTCTACAACCAAACCACAACTCTCTCCTGCCATAACATCAATTGTGGATCAAATGAATAGTTTCTTTTGTCGATAAGCAATAGAATAAAACAACAAAGTTTCGAAAAGAAGAATTTTACAAATTGCAATTCTCATTAGTAAGTCAATTTCAAAAATATATTAACAGAAAATTTATAATAGAAAACTTAAAACAAAAGACTGACACATGGCTAACAGAAAATCTAAACCAAGAAGGCTGACACCTGGCTAATAGAAGACCAAAACCAAGAAGGCTAACACATGGCTAATAGAAGACCTACACCAAGAAGGCTAACACATGGCTAATAGAAGACCTAAACCAAGAAGACTGACACCTGGCTAATAGAAGACCTAAACCAAGAAGGCTAACACATGGCTAATAGAAGACCTAAACCAAGAAGACTGACACCTGGCTAATAGAAGACCTAAAACAAGAAGACTGACACCTGGCTAATAGAAGACCTAAACCAAGAAGACTGACACCTGGCTAATAGAAGACCTAAACCAAGAAGACTGACACCTGGCTAATAGAAGACCTAAACCAAGAAGACTGACACCTGGCTAATAGAAGACCTAAACCAAGAAGACTGACACCTGGCTAATAGAAGACCTAAACCAAGAAGACTGACACCTGGCTAATAGAAGACCTAAACCAAGAAGACTGACACCTGGCTAATAGAAGACCTAAACCAAGAAGACTGACACCTGGCTAATAGAAGACCTAAACCAAGAAGACTGACACCTGGCTAATAGAAGACCTAAACCATGAAGACTTACACCTGGCTAATAGAAGACCTAAACCAAGAAGACTGACACCTGGCTAATAGAAGACCTAAACCAAGAAGACTGACACCTGGCTAATAGAAGACCTAAACCAAGAAGACTGACACCTGGTTAATAGAAGACCTAAACCAAGAAGACTGACACCTGGCTAATAGAAGACCTAAACCAAGAAGACTTACTTTGAAGATTAACATTGATACACCAATCGATGGCAAGCAATTTTTGGCCTGTAATGACTACACATAAATATATTAAACCCTCGCTCCAGCCCCACCGGCGCCCCGCCCAGCTGATTGAACGGGCTTACCTAAAACTCGTTAATGAACTGACCAATCAGATGGGACTTTGTTGAGTTTGGGAAGATCGCAGAGATGAAAACGCTTCTTAGTGATGATAAAAGAAGATGTATAGACATCGCACACATCGATATATATATATAGTATATGCAGGGGCGTTGGAAGTGGTCGTACCTCCAGGAGGCACAGTTTTTTCATATATATTTTGAGGACTTCATTTTCCTACGACTTTTTTTCCGCTTGCAATATGTTTCATTATATTTTGCTGATAGATGTTTTTTTTTTTTCCGCTCACCATTTAGAGGTGGCACATTCGGCCATTTACTGAGTTCTTTTGGATGAAGGGGGAGTCCAAAAGATTGCCCCGCCCCGGGCGGCACGATCGCTAACTTGCGCCACTGAGTATAGATCTATGTCCATGTGTTGTGTGTATACGGCTGCGCTTAATAAACTTTAAAGATAACCTTTAGACAGATTTTCTCTTTTTATGTTTCGCCATTTCTCTCTCAATCCGTTTGTCAACACTTAACTCGTTCACATTATCTCCTCCCCCCCCCCCTCTCTCTCAATCCATGTATCCATCGCTCTATCCAACCCGTTTCTTTCTGTTTCTTCCCCCCATCTCTCTCTTCCTCTTTTTCTCCCTGTCTCTTTCTCACTCTCTCCTTCTCTCTCTCTCTCTCTCTCTCTCTCTGGCATTTACCAATGCTGTTTGTTGCCTTGGGTTGAGTGACCTAAAATTTACCAATGTTATTGCTTGTGGCATGTGGTTGAGTGACCTAAAATTTACCAATGTTATTGCTTGTGGCATGTGGTTGAGATACACAACATTTACCAATGTTATTGCTTTTGGCATGTGATTGAGAGACCTAACATTTACCAATTTTATTGCTTGTGGCATGTGGTTGAGTGACACAACATTTACCAATGTTATTGCTTTTGGCATGTGGTTGAGTGACACAACATTTACCAATGTTATTGCTTGTGGCATGTGGTTGAGTGACACAACATTTACCAATGTTATTGCTTGTGGCATGCGGTTGAGTGACACAACATTTACCAATGTTATTGCTTGTGGCATGTGGTTGAGTGACACAACATTTACCAATGTTATTGCTTGTGGCATGTGGTTGAGAGACCTAACATTTACCAATGTTATTGCTTGTGGCATGTGGTTGAGTGACACAACATTTACCAATGTTATTGCTTTTGGCATATGGTTGAGTGACACAACATTTACCAATGTTATTGCTTGTGGCATGTGGTTGAGTGACACAACATTTACCAATGTTATTGCTTGTGGCATGTGGATGAGTGACACAACATTTAACAATGTTATTGCTTGTGGCACATGGTTGAGAGACCTAAAAATTACCAATGATATTGTTTGTGGCATGTGGTTGAGAGACCTAACATTTACCAATGTTATTGCTTGTGGCACGTGGTTGAGAGACCAAAAAATTACCAATGTTATTGCTTGTGGCATGTGGTTGAGAGACCTAACATTTACCAATGTTATTGTTTGTGGCATGTGGTTGAGAGACCTAACATTTACCAATGTTATTGTTTGTGGCATGTGGTTGAGAGACCTAACATTTACCAATGTTATTGCTTGTGGCATGTGGTTGAGCGACCTAACATTTACCAATGTTATTGTTTGTGGCATGTGGTTGAGAGACCTAACATTTACCAATGTTATTGCCATTGGCACGTGGTTGAGAGACCTAAAAATTACCAATGTTATTGCTTGTGGCATGTGGTTGAGAGACCTAACATTTACCAATGTTATTGCTTGTGGCATGTGGTTGAGTGACACAACATTTACCAATGTTATTGCTTGTGGCATGTGGTTGAGAGACCTAAAAATTACCAATGTTATAGCGTGTGGCATGTGGTTGAGTGACACAACATTTACCAATGTTATTGCTTGTGGCATGTGGTTGAGAGACCTACACATTACCAATGTTATAGCGTGTGGCATGTGGTTGAGAGACCTAAATTGAGTTCCATGCAGCGATGTGTTTTGTCTGCTAAGCGGAAGTGTATGTGTGTCTGTGGTTTTTTTTTTCGGGGGGGGGGCACTTGCACTGTTGACATGCGTGACAATTTCAGCCTCACGTGGTTGACAAGAATGTTCACAACCCTCCCCCCCCCCCATGTGGTTTTTTTTTTCGGGGGGGGGGCACTTGCACTGTTGACATGCGTGACAATTTCAGCCTCACGTGGTTGACAAGAATGTTCACAACCCTCCCCCCCCCCTTTTAACCTCACTACCCCCTCTTCCCTAATACACAGTGACACTCCAAAGCTAGCACATACACACATCCACTCACACACGCAAACATCACACGCATGCACCAGCCCACGCACGCATACACACCTTACACACACAGTAACCGACACAAAAACCCACACGCACACGATTGCACTCACCCACACACGCGCGCACCCACACACCCACACACACGTGAGTGTGAGCACTCTCATTCACATTACAGATTTGTGAAGACCAGGTCATGGTAACCTCGTCTAGTTTGCAACGAGCAATTATAAGATGTTAAGATGGGTGGGATTAGCTTGGAATAAGATGACACAAGGCTCTATAGGTTCGGCTCATGTTAAGAGGGGTTGGGATGTTTTAGATGTCATGGGTTGTGATGTTTTAGATGTCAAGGGTTGTGATGTTTTTAGATTCATAGGTTGTGATGTTTTTAGATGTCATGTGTTGTGATGTTTTAGATGTCATGGGTTGTGATGTTTTAGATGTCATGGGTTGTGATGTTTTTAGATGTCATGGGTTGTGATGTTTAAGATGTCATGGTTTGGGATGTTTTAGATGTGAAGGGTTGTGATGTTTTTAGATTCATAGGTTGTGATGTTTTTAGATGTCATGTGTTGTGATGTTTTAAATGTCATGGGTTGTGGTGTTTTAGATGTCATGGGTTGTGATGTTTTTAGATGTCATGGGTTGTGATGTTTTAGATGTCATGGTTTGGGATGTTTTAGATGTCAAGGGTTGTGATGTTTTTAGATTCATAGGTTGTGATGTTTTAGATGTAATGTGTTGTGATGTTTTAGATGTCAAGGGTTGTGATGTTTTTAGATTCATAGGTTGTGATGTTTTAGATGTAATGTGTTGTGATGTTTTAAATGTCATGGGTTGTGATGTTTTAGATGTCAAGGGTTGTGATGTTTTTAGATTCATAGGTTGTGATGTTTTTAGATGTCATGTGTTGTGATGTTTTAGATGTCATGGGTTGTGATGTTTTAGATGTCATGGGTTGTGATGTTTTTAGATGTCATGGGTTGTGATGTTTAAGATGTCATGGTTTGGGATGTTTTAGATGTGAAGGGTTGTGATGTTTTTAGATTCATAGGTTGTGATGTTTTTAGATGTCATGTGTTGTGATGTTTTAAATGTCATGGGTTGTGGTGTTTTAGATGTCATGGGTTGTGATGTTTTTAGATGTCATGGGTTGTGATGTTTTAGATGTCATGGTTTGGGATGTTTTAGATGTCAAGGGTTGTGATGTTTTTAGATTCATAGGTTGTGATGTTTTAGATGTAATGTGTTGTGATGTTTTAGATGTCAAGGGTTGTGATGTTTTTAGATTCATAGGTTGTGATGTTTTAGATGTAATGTGTTGTGATGTTTTAAATGTCATGGGTTGTGATGTTTTAGATGTCAAGGGTTGTGATGTTTTTAGATTCATAGGTTGTGATGTTTTTAGATGTCATGTGTTGTGATGTTTTAGATGTCATGGGTTGTGATGTTTTTAGATGTCATGGGTTATGATGCTTTTAGATGTCAAGGGTTGTGATGTTTTAGATGTCATGGGTTGTGATGTTCTAGATGTCATGGGTTGTGATGTTTTAGATGTCATAGGTTGTGATGTTTTAGATTTCATGGTTTGGGATGTTTTTAGATGTCATGGGTTATGATGCTTTTAGATGTCAAGGGTTGTGATGTTTTAGATGTCATGGGTTGTGATGTTCTAGATGTCATGGGTTGTGATGTTATGGGTTGTGATGTTTTAGATGTCATAGGTTGTGATGTTTTAGATTGCATGGTTTGGGATGATTTAGATGTCATGGGTTGTGATGTTTAAGATGTCATGGTTTGGGATGTTTTTAGATGTCATGGGTTGTGATGTTTTAGATGTTAAGGGTTGTGATCTGTTAGAGGTGTTGTCATGATTAAGATTTATGAATAGAGGAGTTGCGGGTAATCTATGTATCATCCCCGTTTTTTAAATCATCAAGCACTACTCTAGATAGTGTACTGTCTTCTAGCACTACTCTAGATAGTGTACTGTCTTCTAGCACTACTCTAGATAGTGTACTGTCTTCTAGCACTACTCTAGATAGTGTACTGTCTTCTAGCACTACTCTAGCTAGTGTACTGTCTTCTAGCACTACTCTAGATAGTGTACTGTTTTCTAGCACTACTCTAGCTAGTGTACTGTCTTCTAGCACTACTCTAGATAGTGTACTGTCTTCTAGCACAACTCTAGATAGTGTACTGTCTTCTAGCACTACTCTAGCTAGTGTACTGTCTTCTAGCACTACTCTAGATAGTGTACCGTCTTCTAGCAATACTCTATTTAGTGTACCGTCATGCAGAAATAATCTAGCTAATGTGTCGTCATCCAGCCCTACTCTAGTTATTGGGCTGTCATCTAGCATTACACTAGTTAGAGTGCCGTCATCTAACACTACTCTAGTTAGTGCCGTCATCTAACACTATTCTAGTTAGTGCCGTCATCTATCACTACCCTAGCTAGTGCCGTCATCTAACACTACTCTAATTAGTGCCGTCATCTAAATCTACTCTAGTTAGTGCCGTCATCTAACACAACTCTAGTTAGTGTGCCGTCATCTATCTCTACTCTACCAGTCCTACACATCACCAGTCCTACACATCACCAACCCTACACATCACCAGCCCTAAACATAACTAACCCTACACATCACCAAACCTACACATCACAAACCCTACACATCACCAACCCTACAATCACCAACCGTACACATCACCAACCCTACACATCACCAACCCTACAATCACCAACCCTACACATCACCAACCCTACAATCACCAACCCTACACATCACCAGTCCTACACATCACCAACCCTACACATCACCACTATTACCCATACGCCCTTTGCCCCCTATTCCGTAAAGCCTTCATCTTTCCACGTGACCCCCTAGAACAGCGGTTCTCAAACTGTGGGTCGCGATCCCATAAGGGTCGCCTAAGACTATCGCAAAACACATAGTTATGAAGTAGCAACGAAAATAATTTTATGTTTGGGGTTCACCACAACATGATGAAGTGTAAGAAAGGGTCGCGGCATTAAGAAGGTTGAGTCCCACTGCCCTAGAAGTATGACCCACAACCAATATACACCCTTCCCCCGAAATCCCCAACTGCCACCTGTTAAGGTCACCTATACCACGCAGGACTACTTAAACCCCAAACCTCCCTGGTCACCACCCCCTCCCCCTGTCTCACCCTCCCCTCTGTCACACACCCCGTGTCTTAGGGCCATAGTGTAAAACCCTTATGATTAATGAGCTGTTCTATTAACGGGTCCAAATTGCTCTGCAGGCACGAAAACCAGGGAGTTTTATTGAATTTATTTTATAGCTCGCCATTGCACGTGACACTGGAGGAGTGACGTCATGTGGTGTGGTGGGTTGGTCACGTGGTTTGTTTATACCTGCACCATTGAATCATTCTAATTACGGCGGAGACGTTGATGAAAATAAAAGACAGGGGCGTCACTGTCTCTGAGGACGATCTCCAGACTTGTTGTCATGGTGTCCCGTGGGGGGGTCGGGGGGGGGGGGGTTGTCTTAATTTAAAAGAGACACAGTAATAAAATATATGGATTCTGTGGGATGTACCAAAGACCACCTATGGGTAGCCTTGTCCTAGATATGAGGACCAGTAGCGAGACTTGTAACAAAGATGTAATGAATTGAAGAGAGGACCAACAAGAAGTAGGAGGGAGAAAAAAAATAGGGGGGCAGAGAGTTGATGAGTGGTGACTAGACGTGACGAGTGGTGAATGGAGGTGATAAGTGGTGACTTGACGTGACGAGTGGTGAATGGAGTTGAATAGTGGGGAATAGAGTTGACCAGTGGTGAATAGAGGTGGTGAGTGGTGACTAGACGTGACGAGGGGTGAATGGAGGTGATGAGTGGTGAATGGAGGGGATGAGTGGTGAATGGAGGTGATAGGTGGTGAATGGAGGTGATGAGTTGTAACTAGACGTGACGAGTGGTGAATGGAGGTGTTGAGTATTGACTAGACGTGACGAGAGGTAAATAGAGGTGATGAGTGATGACTGGACGTGACCAGTGGTGAATATAGGTGATGAGTGGTGACTAGACATGACCAATGGAGATTGGAGGTGATGACTGGTGAATGGAGGTGATGAGCGGTGACTATAGAAGGAACCTACTGTCTAGGATCTAGATGAAATAATGAAGTCAAAAGCGGCCAATGGGAGAGTTGAGGTTGGACGCCCCACCTTTTGTATCATGTTAGGAAGATCAAGGATGGTACATGGTGGAATAGGTGGCCGCTAGTGGTGGGATTAGGAGTGACTAATCAGGAGTCACCGTGCAGTGACTACAGAACACACCCCGACAACAGTGAGCAGCGGTGCCAGCGTCTTTCACCGCGCAAGCCCTTTCTCAGCTCGCTCAAAACCTCACTCACTCGTGTGGCACGACTTTCCACTTCGTACCGACCTACGCCGTTAGTCGTGTCACGAGGCCAGACGGAGGGTAACAGCTACCTCAACGGTCGAACCAACCACCCACCACCAACCACCCACCACCAACCACCCACCACCAACCACCCACCACCAACCACCCACCACCAACCACCCACCACCACATATAAGAAGCCCTCACCCCCTACCCCCCGGAAAGGTACCACATGCTGCTGTAACTTCACATGGGTTGTAGTAGTTATTTTGTTTTTAAATCATCACAGATCCGGGACACAGGGGTGTGGCCGCGTCGAGAGAAATGAGCTATACGCGGGGACGAAACGGTTGCCAAAGAACACTGATATCTTGAAGAGTTGAATTTTGATAATTGACGGACTGCAGCCAGCTTCACCCCAAGAAACGTTGATTTAGTGGTCAAGAAAGGTGATATAGGTTGCGAGTGGTGATTAGAGGCAATGCGTGCTGACGACATGTGACCAGTGGTGACTAGATGTGACCAGTGGTAGCTACGTGTGACGGGTGGTGAACAGTGGATGGTGACGAGTCGTGACTTGACGAGATGTGATGGTGGGTGATAAGGGGTGATTAATGGTGACTGTTTTTGGAGTGTCGTCACCAGAGGGGACTAGAGGTGACCAGAGACGGCCAATGTGACTAAACGGATAGATGGCCACATGAGTGGATGGCTAAAAATATCAAATACCTTCAACCCCACTTGCCCCTTCTCACTCCCACTCACCCCTCTCACTCCACTCACCCCCTCTCACCCCACACACCACCTCTACCCAGTGGCGTAGCTAGGGATTTGGGAGCCCGGGGGCTTGGCCTCTTTAAGGGCCCCTGCATTGTGACATTCGATGTTATTTAATGTAAAAAAAAATTCGGACACTCCTTTAAGGACCCCCCTTAAGTAGAGGCCCGGGGGGACTTTCGAATTTGGACCCCGCTCCCCTAGCTACGCCATTGCCTCTACCCCACTCATCCCCTATCACCCACATCACCAACTCTCACCCCACCACCTCCTCCCATCCCACCCAAATCGTCCCTCTCATCCGCACTCATCCCAATCATTCCAGCCCACCCTACTCACCCCCATTTAACAACCAACCCCACCCACCCCTCTCAATCAACTCTTCCCTCTCACCCCTCACCCCATTCTTCCCTGCTGACGCTACTCACCTCCATTCACACCACCCACCACTCTCACCCCTCACCCCATTCCTCCCTGCTGACGCTACTCACCTCCATTCACACCACCCACCACTCTCAACCCATTTAACATCAATCCTCCCGCTCACCTCCTCTCATTCCCGCTCCCCCACACATCACACTAACCCCCACACACACCCCACTCACTCCCACTCACCCCTCCTCACCTCCCCCGCCCCTATTCCCCGTCGTATGTTTAATTTATCTCCCCGTCCAGAGCCTGATTGCCATTGAAGCACTTGAGGGGCCCAAAGGCCAGCGTACGCCCTTTGCTCTACAATGGCTTCTACTGACGGCGCAGTTCGCGTGCGTGAGCGGAAATGAGTGCTTGCCGCGGTCTTCCCTTCTCTTAATTTCATTGGCTGAGTTCTCTCCCATCATAGTAATTGCACGATGGACCCCTTTTTTTTTTTTAAAAAAGTTTTATTTTTTCTCTCCCTTGCACCCTTTTTAAAAATGTTGGTGTTGCTCAAGGGGTACGCGGGGGAGCATTTTAAATGAGGCGAACTTCGTTTGGGGTGTAATGGGGTTGGGGGCGGATTTTAGATTTATTAAAGTGAAGTGGGAAAATAAAATTATTTAACATACTTTGAGAACACACCTATGGGTCATTGCAGGGCGGGGGGGGGGGTGGGGTTAAATTTGAATGCACCTTTAAGGAAATGGGTGTAGAAATGTAGCACAGTTAGGGAAACTTGGGGCGGGGTACATGTAGCAAATTACGACACAAAGGATCACGTTTCTTATAAAGATACAGACAAGAGAAAGCGACAGACAAGATAAAGAC